>PVHY01012341.1:0-38144 GCA_004024945.1 Uropsilus gracilis | reverse complement strand
AAGGAGGTCTGGGGACCCTGAGAGAAAAGCGGGCCTCGGGGAGGGGGAGGGGAGCTGCGCGGAGGCCCCTGGCCGTGGCCTGCGCCCTCGGCCGAGCCGGCCGTCTGAGCACGCGCAGCCGCGCTGCTCCCTGCACGTCCAAACTAAAAGTTCCCGCTGGGGTAGGATGGCGCTTGAAGCCTCCGAATTCTGCAGCTCAGTGAACCCGAGGCTTCCCCCCCCCCCCTCCATCACAATAAGGGCATTGTCTCTGAGTGAGTTCTAGATGCCTACGCTCTTGTGCGGTTGTTTGTCAATATTTTGACACTTGAAGGATTGGTTTTCAGGAAGAAAATCTAATTGCAGGTTATAGTGAAGACTGGTGCTGTCGCTCGCCTCTCTGGTTTGGGGATGCTGAAGGCATGGAGTCGGGTTCTCTTGAGGGTGTCCTTATTGTTTGTGGGTCCGTTGTTTTTGTAGCTGCTCTGGTGCCAAGGTGCTGTTGTGGTTTTACATTCATGGTTTGTCTACTTCCATTTTTCTTCATATTTCTGCCCTTCAGCGTGAGGTTTCTGTGTTTTCTGGGTTTGAGTTCTTACTTCTTCCCCGACTAAACACCTTTTCCATGCCCATGTTCATTGCCCGGCTCTGTTTTCATCTTTTTTTTTTTTTTTTCTCTTTTTCAGAGATTTGGGTTCTCTTCTCATTTTCCGTGTTTTGCACACTCCTTTGCATGACTGGAGTGTCCCCGTATTTGTTGGGGTTCCTTCTCTATGTGCCCAACTCAGTCTATCTGGTCTTGCTTTTTCTTCCCAGGCTTTGTTGACTGTCTTTTACTCTCTCACTTACCCTTAGCCACTTCTCATTTCCATGTTAGTCTTGCTTTTTTCTGCTGCTTTTTAGTGTTTTTTTTCTTTTTACTGCCTCAGTCACCTCCTACCCTTTTTATGGCATCTTCTACTCTGATTTCTCCGTGGTTTTTGGTTCATAAGAAGTTTGTTTTCCTCTTTATTCTAAGTGTTCTTTTTCAGTATTTTTTCCCTAATTTCCTGTTCAGTTTGTCTCTGTCTGCAGGTAGAAATCACAGCATCAGTGAATCTAAAGGAATTTAAAGGGTTTTGCTGGTGCCCTTCTAACTACCTATTTTTCCTACTTCTTTTTCTTCTCAAGAGTTCTTTTCTTATGAGAGGTGAGCTTGGTGGCACCGAGGGCAGGATGCGATGTGCTTATTGGAAAGACGGGTATGGACCTTGGGTTTCTTCTATGCAGTAGAGAAAAGCCTTGTTCTACCACTCCACTTCTCCCCAACCGCCCCCCGAAAAGCTGGAATCATGAATTGTGGCCATAATGTTTATAATGGATGGACAAAGCCATCTCTGAATAGGCAGTGATGTGAGTGCCCATCAGAGGGACAGTCACCTGAAGAGCTGATTGGTTCGTTGAGGAGCTAGTGGTTCCACTTTGAACCAATGAGTTTGTGCGCACAGACTGCCAGCCATTGCAGCATCCTGGGTGGGGGTGGGGGGTGATGATTTGCTTGTTGCACCCTCACAAAAGTGTTATTGAAATGTCTCAGCTTGCCTTGTAAACTGAAAATAGTCAAAACATTGATGTGATGAAATGAGTCAAGGGTAGGAGGGAGCTAACTGATGTCCAGAGTAAATGCAGTGAAAAGATGAAAGGATGTAAGTGAACATTATTTGCCATTAAGGGCCATAAGCGATTGAGAAGAGAAATATGTGATTAAAAATAGATTTTTTTCAGCATTCTTATAAAATCTCATGAAGAGTATAATTTTCCTTAAAAGGGGTAATATACCATGGTTTTAAAAGCATATTTTTCCTCTGTGGGAGGCTTAGAGTTAAAACCCACGTAGATCTTGATATGCAGCCTAAATTTGGCATCAGGAAATGGGAAATTGCATCTTTAAGCAGAGTACAATCAAAAATGAATTACAATAAATCCTATATAATTGCATAGGTCATTCTCTTTAATGAGATTTTATTAACCTGACTGTCAAGCTTTTGAGTCAGGCAGATATTTTATCTTCTTCAACTGATAAAAGTGTCAGCTATAAACCACCATATAAATATTCATAAATCTACACATCTGTGGCAGCCTATCAGCATCATTCTTTTGGACATTAAAAGCATTCTAATTACTTTCTGTCTAGCAGAGCTGAAATGCTGCCTGTTATAGTATGTGCTTGGCAGGCATGATTGCTTTTGTTTGCCATCACAAATAGCAGCATCCTATTTTATATACCGATGGTCCAGAAAATATTCAAGGATTGACTGAGCAGGATGAATATTAGGAAGCACCATCTGGTTTTGATAGCACCAAGTATATTAACTCATCTGTTAATTTTTGACACATCATTGATTTATTTATTTAGAAAAATTGCATCCTGTTTTGCTGTGTTGATGTTTGCCATTATGAAAAAAAATTGGATGGCATTTTTTCTTAAAAAGACATAGTTCATTGATTTAAGACAAGAGTGATGCTTCCGAAGATGCTTTCATTTTCTAACTTCTATTTTCTGTGGCATGAAGTCCTCTAAAAAGAAGCTATATTAATGTTTTGAGGAAATCGTCTACTTTGAACTACTTAAAAATCCTTTCTGTAGATAGAATATATAGGTACGGAGTGGTAGGTCGCAGAAAAATTTTTTTCTGCTTCTGCATTTTTAATATTAATATATTTCACCCTTCACTGGGCTAAAATCAAAAGGTTACCACTAATCTCAACTACTGTGATCTCCCTCATAGAAGCTGAATACTCGTGGGGATATGCTGTGATGGGCAAATCCCATTCAAGGCTTTACTTACAAAGAAGGATGTTAAAGTAGGGAGCCTGTGTTTGATTGCCAAGTCTCCATCCCTCTGCCTATTCATTTATCAGATTTAGGATGGATTAAATCACTTAAATTCAGAAGAATTTCGAGAAATGAATTTTTTGATTAAAAAAAGTCATCATGGGTTCCTGTTTTAGAATCAGACTAGGCACAGTTTGTTGCATGATACTATCTCCCAGCAGACTGCGCCATAAAGCAAGATAAATTAGAGGTGTGGACATTTAAGAGTGCCCTGTGATGGTGACTTATTAACGTCTTCTGGTGTTTAATTTTTGACAAGTTTGAGGAGAATGCGGATAGTTTTAAAGTCCCTTTGTAAACTGCCAACTTGGTATTTGCCCTGCCATCGGCTGAGTGGAGCAGTCTGTGGCTAGGGGAAGAAACAGTTTTCAAAAATTCAAAATACATGTTCACACTTTGGTCAATTAAGAATCATGGATCAGTGACCATTCAATTGTGTTCATATGAAAACAGAACTTTTCTCCATTTCATAGCGATAATGGGCATCGCACAGTACTTGCATTTCTAATTATATTCTGTCTGGAGAGCTAAAATATTGCTGGCTGCAATATGTACTAAGTGGAAAGATTTGCTTTTTTTCCCACCAAATAGAGTAGTAATATTTTTCATTACACTCTCCAATCTATTGATGTTGAATTACTAGTCACATATTTTAAGGAACTGAAAAGAGGGGAAATTCAACTTTGAGTTGCTATTTTAATGTATCAATTCTGAGCACAAATTCCAAATGAAGCATTGGTTAAAAAACTTGAGTAAGGAAATGTTTTATGATGGTAGCTAGTCTGTGATATTCTGAATGCATTTTCATCCATTATCTTCAGAACATAGTATATTGCGTAATGATTTTTCTCAGCATATTATGAGTTTATCCTTCAATTAAGAAAATAAATCATGCTTGTCCCCGAGTCAGATTTTTTTCCCCTTAAAATCTATACCCTAACGTGATTTATCAATATGATTAAAACGACTGAGTGTTCTTTAGGACATTAAACACATATATTCAAGCAGGTCTTTCTAGACAATTCTATTTTAGCCTCTTCCTTCATATTTTGTTCCTTTCATCAAGGTTATGTTAAAGGACTACAAGCTGTAAATCAGTTGGGACTATACTGATTAAAATGCAAACAGTAAATACAACTTCAGGTCTAGAATGGGATTATAGGATTAAAATGAATGAAAACTGCTAGTGAGCTAGAATTGAAAATTCCCAATCAATATCGTCCTTTGATTTGACTAATAAAAGAACAAAAATCCGGAAGGAAAGAAATGACAGTGAAAGATCTAACCCTCTCCGCTTGTGTGGTTCATTTGTTTCCTTTCTTCTTTATTTGATCTTGGTCACCAAAGCAATGAGGCCCTGTCATTTGAGGTCTCTCTGAGTTTGGGATTAAATCAGGAACTCCGTTCTTCCCCGCTCCCCACTCCAGCTGAGGGCAGAGCAATCATCCATTCCAGTGTTTGGTGTACAGAAGATAGCCACATCCCTTCTCCAAGATAACAGGTGGACTTTATCTTGACTGCTGCTTCAACCAGCTTCCCATCCCTCAGTTCTAACCTGAACCTATACCTGGCATCTGGTTTTTTCTTTGCACTCAGTTGTGCAAAAAATCAGCCTGTGTCTGTTATATGTGGGATTTAGGACTAGAGTACAAATGTATGCTGGGTATCTGTGCAGTAATCAAAAAGGTAGGAATAAAATGTTCAACAAAGATAATTGACCCACCAACCCTGGCAGATACACTTTCGTGATGACCAGATTTGACTTGGGCGTTGTCAGCTAGGCCTTCCCACCCCTTCATCTTCCAGTAGGAGGGCGCTCACGTACACAGACAAGATGAATGCCCCCATCCGCACTTCTGAACTCTGGCACCAGAGGCCGTCTTCGAGGGAAGACGCCTTATATAAGGCCACCACAGGCCCTCAAGGCAGTTGAAGGAGGGAATTCCTGGATCTTGGGTACCTAACCATGGGGAGCAAGTGGGCTGGTGATATGAAATGGAGGTGATGTGCAGGCAGGGGTCTCCTGCCTGCATCTAAGGCTGGCACTGAGCAAGTGTAAAGAAACACTGCTCCGTAAAGCGAGTAACCTGGTGACTGTCAGCCTACCTGGAGTCATGTTGCCAGCCCCCCTCAGCCAAGCAGATCTGAAATGCTCTTCACTGAGTCTCAGAGCCCCTCCTGTGTTCAGCGGATGCCTCCTGCAGGGGAAGCTGGGTACTGCGCGGGCCCTCACACTCCAGCGCAGTCAGACCCAGTGGCCATTGGAGGGTACTGAAATGCCTTCCTGAACTGGAGGGATGTGACAGTGTTCTGAATGGCGCCTCTTCAGAGGGATTTAGAACAGGTGCCATTTAACAGATTTGTGCGATGGGAAGGGTGGTTCCTGTGCACCGGGACTGCGCTCTAGACTTGAAGCGTGTGCTCTCTGTAAATATTTGGAAAGGAGGACTTGTACCCTCCTCCCCATGACCTTCAGAGCTTCACAAAAGCAGAGTTAGAACGCAGAAGTGCTGCGTAAAGCTTTCTAAGGAGAGGTCGCCTTGGTTATACATTCTGGATTTTCTGGAAAGGTTGATTTCTTGCTACACTATTCCTGTTTGTTGTCTGCATAGAAGCCCTCACCTCTTATCTTCCTCCAAGAAAACATACAGCCAGTCTACATTTTTGTAGTCAGCAAGCAGCTCACGCCATTGCTCTCACAAGCAGCAGTTATTGGCATCTAAGACTTTCAGTGTTTTCTTGGTTGTCTTTCTTTTGGGGTAGCAAGAAGGAAAAACTGAGAAGCAACTTCATACCACTACGCAGACCCTAAAAGGTACCTCTGTGTTTGTCCACAGCCCATTCTAGGTCATGGTTGGGAAAGAAGGGAATCTGTACTTCGATGTTTACTTCCAGGGTCACTTGCAGGACCCTTAGACCATTTTAAATCACACTTGGGCAGTTTGGTTTCTGCAGTGAATTGATTGTTTTCCATTTGCTTTTTGCTTTGCCTTGCTTGACGGTTCCTGTGCTTTGGCATTCGCATCTGAACTAACTGGCACGCTTGGTACATGCCATTTGGGGAACCTGGGTACTACCTCACAAGCCTCTGAGGAGCAGCGTTGCCGCTTTCATGTGACGCTGACATGGAACAGCCTACACATGGTCCTGAATAGGAATCCAGTATGGCCTCTAGATGAGTACAGTGACACCGACGTGGCCCCTGATCTGGGGCTCATCTTCTGCCTTGCAGACTCTGGTACCTTAGATGTCTAGTGAGCAATTCAGAAAGACTTCTCTTTCTTCTCCAGTTTGCATCTGGGAGCAACGTACTCTCACTCTCGGCAGGGATTGTATCAGCTGATGAATAGCAAGGGCATGAGGGCACTCCAGAAATAGAAGTAATGATTGCTGTAAGCCCGCCTATCAATGAGGAATCGAGTCGGCGGCGGCTGGCTCGACTCATTAGAGTAAGGATATTAATGAAGCCAAAGGTGTGAGTTCAGCCCTGTGCTGTCCAGTTAACGCCACAGAGAGGAAATCTCTGCAGTACCCGAAGTTTCAAACCAGCCCTGTCCTGGAGAAAGAGGTTGGGGGGTCGCTCAGTTGGGCAACGCGGCAAGCCTAGAGCAACGGGAAACTGTGCCCTGTGAAAGCACTTACCCGTGTCCCCTGGGTCTGTGACAGAATGGGAATACCGAGTCTTCGTATTTCTGAATGTTCAGCTCAAAATACAGAGGACCTTGCTCGTCCTGTCTTTGGCGGTCAGTTTCTGATGTTTCTTTTCATGTGTTTCAGAGAGTCGAATGATTCTGGATGCTTTCGCTCAACAATGCAGCCGAGTCCTTAGCCTCCTAAATTGTGGAGGAAAACTTCTGGACCCCAGCCATTCTCAGTCCATGATTTCTTGCGTAAAACAGGAAGGCTCGACTTACACGGAAAGACAAGACCCATGTCACCTTGGGAAAGGGGTCCACAGTCAGACCTCAGACAGTGTTGACGTAGAAATGCAATATATGCAAAGAAAACAACAGACTTCTGCCTTTTTGAGGGTCTTCACGGACTCTCTACAAAATTACCTGCTCTCGGGGAGCTTTCCCACACCAAACACCTCATCAGTCAGTGAGTATGGCCACCTGGCTGATGTGGATCCTCTGTCAACCTCCCCTGTGCATACATTAGGCGGCTGGACCTCCCCAGCGACATCCGAGTCCCACGGCCACCCATCCTCCTCCACGCTACCTGAGGAGGAGGAGGAGGAGGAAGAGGAAGGCTATTGTCCTCGATGTCAGGAGCTGGAGCAGGAGGTCATTTCACTGCAACAAGAAAATGAAGAGCTCAGAAGGAAACTGGAGAGTGTGCCAGGTAACCTGCCACGTTTCTTGCAAGCCAGTTACAACTCGTTGCGTTGTCTGGTATGTGTGTACGATGGGTTCGGATGTGTGGGGGGGTTCAGATGTGGGGGTTCGGTGAGTCCTTGGGTTCCTTCTGAGAAAGATGTTGGCAGAGATTCCCATTCAGCAGCACACAGCATGGTTACTAGGAAAAAAGGAGTCTGCATACACGCAGGCATGGGCTGCATTCACAGCGCAGACTTATTAGGGGAAAGGAGGCGCCCACGTAGACACAGGCAGGCAGAGTTGCCTTTGAAAGGGACGGGTTTATTAAAGGAGACACCTGCACCGACGCACGCAGGCAGTCTTCATGCGGGATCTGCCTTCTGCCAGAGCGAGGGCTGTCTTTCTGCAGTGCTCTTCGCGGCGTCATTCCATTGCGGGATTGTATCTGTCATGGAACCTGTCACTTCTAAGGCCTGACGGGGTGATCGGGAAGGGCGGGGGGTTCTCTGTCAGGGCCCTTCCACAGCAGTCCGGGCCTGCAGAGCCTCCACGGCAGGTTTACTGACTCATTCGTCATCTCTGCTCCCATCTCTGGTTTCGGGCCTGAGGAAGCTTCCATCATAAATGTTCTTCTCTAAAGCTTTAACCAGGTACCTATTCATGCTTTTATAGTAGACTTTTTGTTTGAGGTCAGGGATGAGGGAAGTTGGGGAAAATGGTCATGCACGGGATGGCCTTATCTTACCAGTGCCAAACAGCACTTCCAGGTTGAGCCGCTGTGTTCAAGCTTCCAAGTCGTCTTGGGCATATGCGTAAAAACCAAAGTTCCCTTAACGGGTGTCTCGGTCCATGTGCGAGTGACCCCTAGTGCAGGGAGACGGGGAACAGGGCAAGTCCTGTGAGTCTGAACGCTGTTCCAAAAGTGGCTCTTGCTCTTTTAAATTGGCCTTTGTGTTCTCAGAGATTGTGACTTAGGTGTTTTGTTAGTCAGTAACAGAAATTAAAATGAAATGATCCCTTCGGAAGCAGGACTGGAGCAGTGCTGAACAAATGATCTGGGTTCCGTTAATTCCTTACCTGCCTTGGTAAGTCCAACAGGTGGCGTCTTTTCAGCATGCTCACGCCTCCTTGGAGTTAGTAAGTACTTGTGAACTAAAACGAATAGATCAGAACTGGTACTGAAGCTGGCTCTAAAGTATTTGTAGCCCCCTGGCTAACCAGAAGGCATTTCCTGTGTCTTTGAGACACTAGATGGGCAGAGTAGTGAGCTCATCTTTACGGCAAGATTGACTGTGGCTGCAGTCACTTTTTACTCTTGGGAAAGGTCCTGACTTTGCATGTATTTTTTAAATTCATTCCAGCATTGTTTGGTTTCCAATGCCCATTAGAATAATATCTTCTAACTTTATAGGTAATTGTAGTCCATTGGGAAATATTTCCGAGCATGTTGTCATCAGTGCACCTATTTATCGATTGATTATATACATGTACGATACTCATACATTATGCGCCAAACAAAACATAAATAAGACACTAAAGTTTTAAGGCTGACATATTTTTAAAATAGACGTTATCTTCTTTTCCTAACTCGGGGTCTTTGTAGCACCCAGCATTTGGTAGTCGACCTGTAAAGAAGGAAATGGTGAAGAAAGTTACCGTCTTACGTACGAGTGCACTTCGAAGGCAAAAACAAAAATTGCCAGATCAGAAATGTATTTTCCTTCGATCCTCTGATTTAAAAGAATTGCCCAGAGAGAACCAAGTTTTGCTCAGAATATTTCGGAATTTAGCTATAGCGTCAGGTCGTGGGGGAGAAGCAAGATGTAAGGTGAGCTTTCCTGCTTTCCTGCATGTGAGCCCTGGGCTGGAGACAGAACATGGTGTCTTCCCGAACAAATGGACGCCCTCTGCGGCACAGAGATAGGGCGGGACCTGTGCGGGCGCAGTGGACCAAGAGTGCTGCCAGCTTCGCTGGGTCTGAGGCCGTGGGTGCCGCTGACAAATGTGCGATTGTTTCAGCTTCCACAGTCTGATCAGCTACAGTCAGTTAACTGAATTTTACCACCCATGGAATATTCCGTTTCACTCTCATCCTCTTCTCTCATGGGCGAGGAAACTGTGGCGGAACTCAGCCAACTACAGATACTTACCCTCTGCCTTCTCTCCTGGGGGTGAGAGTTTGAGAGAGCAGGGAGGTGGCACAGAGGCTCAGAGTATTGTGACTCCTCGTGCTGAGTATTTGGCAGTCCAGCCTTCTGTCCTTAGTACTAAACAAACTGGGGTTCGAGCCATCTCCCCTTCCTTCCACCTGTGCTAGGTGAAATACCTGTCAGAGACAGTTCACCACTCGCCTAACCCTGATCATGGGCCTCTGCTTCTCCCCAGAAAGACGAAAGTGCTGCTGTTTCTTGACTGCTCTTTTTTTTCCTTCAAAAAATTTTTAAATAATTTATTTATATATATATGTATATTTCACATCATTGTGATCCCTGGGAGTCCCCCACCCTTCCCTCCCCTCCAGCTGGTCCCCTCCCACAGTTGTGTACTTTCATTTGGTTGTAACATATATTAGTGAAACCATTTGGTTTCCTTCTGACTTGTTTCTGCCAGTATGATTTCTTCTCGATACATCCATGTTTCCATAAATTCATCGAATTTGTCATTTTTTATTGATGCGTAATATTCCATTGTGTATATATACCACATCTTTTTCATCCAGTCACCTGTCTTGGGGCATTTGGATTGTTTCCAGGACCTTGCAGTTATAAATAGTGCTGAAATAAATATCCGAGCACAGGTGTCCCTTGGTACCCACATTGAGGTCTCTTTTGGGTAGATTCCCAGAAGAGCAATTGCCAGGTCAAATGATAGTTCCATTTTCATTACTTTAAGGTCCTCCACACAGCTTTCCATAGTGGCTGGACCAGTTTACATTCCCACCAGCAGTGTGAACATGTTCCTTTCTCTCCACATCCACACCAGCACTTGTCTGTTTTTTGGATGTGGGCCATTCTTACTGGTGTAAGG
Organism: Uropsilus gracilis; assembly: GCA_004024945.1. Taxonomy (NCBI): domain Eukaryota; kingdom Metazoa; phylum Chordata; class Mammalia; order Eulipotyphla; family Talpidae; genus Uropsilus; species Uropsilus gracilis. Next base: position 27,944 of record PVHY01012341.1, on the reverse strand, counting down.
TGGTATCTCATTGTGGTTTTGATTTGCATTTCCCTAACTGCTAATGACGTTGAACAATTTTTCATGTGCCTGATGGCCATTTGGACTTAAGCTTTGGAGAAGTGTCTTTTTAGATCTTCTCCCCATTTTTTAACTGGGTTTTTTTTGCTCTGTTTTTGTTAAATTGCGTGAGTTCTTTGTGTATCTTTATCATCAGACCCTTATCACTTGTATGGAGGGCAAAAATTTTTTCCCACTCCGTTGGGATTCTTTTTGTTTTTTCTTTTGTCTCTTTTGCTGTACAGAAGCTTTTAACTTTGGTGTAGTCCCAGCTGTTTACGTTTTCCTTCATTTTTTTGCCATCTATGGATGTGGCCAAAAATGGATTTCTGAATTGTAACTCATGAAGGGTTTTGCCCAGGTTTTCCTCTATCTATTTTATGGTTTCAGGTCTTACATCCAAGTCTTCTATCCATTTTGAGTTGTTTTTTGTGCATGGTGTGAGGGAAGTGTAAGTATCTTGGTTCATTTTTTTTTTTTTTTGCATGGCTTAGTCCAGTTTTTCCAACACCATTTATTGAAGAGGCTGTCCTTATTCCCGTGTAAGTTTTTCACTCCTTTGTCTAGACTGCTTTTATTGGCCAGACGTTGAATAATAACACCGACTGCCACTGGGCTCCTGGTCACCACTCACCGTTCACACGCCAGCACTGTTTATAGCCCCACCCGAGCTGACCCAGTAGCCATGCGCACATGGGGAGTCATGGTTGCTTTCAGCTACCCACACTGAAATCCAGCTGCGTGGACAAATCAGCTTGGCCATTGCGCATTGGGAAAAATAGTGTCAGTGCAGGCAACATGAGCTGAGATGTGACTAATTGCACACCTCCTCGTTATGAAGGAACACCTTCGTATCAGACTTCAGGTAGAAAACTAATCACAGGGAGACATCACCACTCTCTGGCCCTAACCTCCATTTTCGGCTAAATGAAACAGACTGAGCCCTTCACCCAGTGATCCACTTTCCCCTCTATTAACTACAAGTGTTGAGGGATTGGAGAGATAAGAGCTGTGTTTACTTACCCCTTTATTAGGACAGGACAGCAATACTCTGGTTTTGCACATAACAATATTTGGTATTAATTCTCCTTTTGACTTTCCCTAAAGAGATGATTTTGACTAAGAAGCCATGGTTTTTAGTTGCCCAACTTGGTCTCTCGTTCTTACAAGTCCATTTCCATGGACAGACTTGGGTTTTTCTTCTCCTAGTTGACCCTTGTCTCACAGGTTCATTCTTTTCACAGTGAAGCAGGTATAGCATTCTGCAGTTCGCAGAGGAAATCAAGTTAGCAAGGAAGGAGCTGGCTACCTACCCCAGATCAGCACTGAGACAGGGTACACAGGCGCTGCTCTGCCACTCCAGAGCTCTGCTTTTGAGCAGTGCTGAGATTCTTGTTTCATTTGCTCACCTGGAAGGAAGCACTCGTGTCTGAGAACCATTCTCAAAGTGAGAGTTCGCAAGACATGAGGCTCTTAGTCTGCAGGGGAAAATGATTTCAGTTGGGCAGCTATAAAAGAGGTGAAGGAAAGCGTTAGACTTTATTATCAGAAAGAGAGGTGTGCTGTTTTCTGCACAACTGAGGACCCCTGTGTTACTGTGTTGTGAAATGTTCACCAACCCCAGGCAAGCTGAGCGCTTCTAGAAAGTACTCACTTTCCAGAGATACTTGCAAATATAGGCAATTAGATATTTCATTCCAAGGAAGTGACATCGGCACAGTAGAGAGTCGGTTGTTCAAAAGCTTAAATTTTTTAAAGAAAGTGAAATAGTTTTTAAAAGTCACACGAGGGAAGGATATTTTAGATCAGGAATACAGAGAGCTGAGAAGTTCCTAAAAGTAGAAAATGACAGGGAAATTTCTCAATAAGCATGTGTCGAGTTAGAGTGAGTCGTCAAGTTTATTTAGAAAGCTTAGAGTCAGCGCCAGTCTCAGTGCACTCAGGAGGAAGAGATAGAGAGGGTAGGAAGCACCAAGTTTCGTTGAACTCAAGATCCTGCTGAACGTAAGTCATCCCGATATTGTATTTTCTGTTGAAAAAGAAAACTGTGCATGATACAGTTGTACGTTGTAGTTATCTTTGAACACAAAGTTAAGAGACATTAACATGTTAGGAGGAATGTGGATCTTCAAATCATAAGGTGTAGTTTAGAAATAGCTGCCTATAACATAAACAATTATAACACATTAAAAATACCTTGAAGCTGGGTGTGGTGGCACACACCTGTATTCCCAGCTACCTAGGAGACTGAGACTAGGGATCACTTGAGTCCGTGCGTTCAAGACAACCCTGGGCAGCATAGCAAGACCTGGTCTCTAAAATAAAAAAATAAAAAACCTTGAAATGTTTTCAATGCCAAATAAGAGGAAAATATATTTATTGTATGATCACTTCAGTTTATCCTAACTCCATGGATCTGCATCAGATATTAAATTCCCATTTTACAGACAAAACTTGAGCACATGAAGTCTGTTGCTGCATGTAGAGTTATAATCCAGACTTTTTGACTCCAGATGAGACTTATTACTCCCTTCCACGCTAAAAACAGTCTTCTCATTATTCCTGGTATCTGTAACCTAGAAGATTTCCATGAACATTGAATTATCAAATACTGAACCTTTACCGCTAGGGGAAATAAAGAGCATGGTCTCAACATTTTCATTGACCAGTGAGCCGTCAGCTGGCTTACAGTATGTCTTTGTTTAAAGAGACTTTAACCGAGCTAGGTGCAGTACGCAGTATCACGTGCCTGTAATCCCAGCTACCTGGGAGGCTGAGGCTAGAAATCACTTGAGTTCGCAAGTTCAAGTCAACCCCAGGCAACATAGCAAGACCTAGTCTATTTGAAAAAAAAAAAAAAGACTAAATACATGGTGGTGTTTGATTAACATGGAATCACAGCACCATTGACTCATTTCTGAATACAGCATGAGGTGCTTTTTCTCCATGAGACATAGCACGGCACAGCTTCCTGCACTCAGGAATGACCACTAACTCTTCGACTCCAGATGGAGCGTCCATTTTAAACTGAGACACCACTAACCAAAAGCAGTGTAATGCCAAAAAACATGGCACTCAATAGACCGTGGAAAGAATGCTTGTTAAACACCTGAGAGCTGGAATTAGAAGTCAGTGCTACCTTGTTCCGTCTCAGCTGGGAATGTGTGCATCGAGCAACTGGACATTTTTAGTGGCCTGCACATGCGCACAGGTATCCGCAGGGACACAGCAGACGCTGGCATGGTGGTCACATCCCTCGTGGACACTGCCTAGTATCACATACCTAGTATTCACATCCCACTGTCAGTGAGCGGACAAACAAGCAAATAAGGGTTTAAAAGGGACCAACGGTACAAACTCAAGAGGCTACAGACTAGAGAGCTAACACTTCTGCTCCTGCTGCTCCACAGTTGCCATTTCTAAATCAGACTTAAAAAGACAATTCAGTGGCAGGTTTCAGCACCGGTAATTTTGCAAGAACAAAAAGCCCTTCGAGTGTAGGTGACACCAATAACCCAAAGGCGCTCTTGGCCACCCTCAGTCCCAGTGCACAGAGGTGCCTGTGGTGTGCGCCAGTAGTTCTGGTCCTACAAAGCTGGTCATATTTCACGGCGGGGGGAGGGGGGGCGGGGGCGGTTGCTCAGTGAGAGGAAGAGAAGTGAATGCCTTCTGAGGGGAAAAAAGTGCAGGATCGCCAACTTTGAGTTTGTAAAAGGTGACTTTCGCTGTTAGAGATTGAGGGTGACAGATGTGAGGTCGACCTTAGTTTATATTTGTGCTCCTGTGATGTTTGGCAGATCTCTTGGCCATGCTGAACCTCACTTTGCCGTTTCTGTGAAGCGAGGTTAAGAATAGGATGGGAAAGTTGCACGTGTTGGATAGCAACAGATCACCTTCTAGCGAGAACTGAATACAGGCAACTCTGAAAAGCAGCGACACTCTCCTGTGCCTGATCATACGGAAGGCTTTAGGTGAGCGTCTCAGATTATAAATGGTATCTTAGCCTTGTGAGAAGGTCACCATTCATTTCGTTTATCCAGTGAGGACTCCATACGCACCCCAGCCTTGCTTTCCCCCCCTCTTTGTCTCTTCTGGATTCTACCTCTACCTTGTCCATCCTTTGGGTTCCGTCTCACTCCCCACTGCTGTCATTTGGGCCTGCCTCACAGTGTGGACTGGTACCAGTCACCCCCTCTGTAATCCCCCCTGCAAATCCCCCATCTGCTGAAAAGCCTCCCAAGCTACCTTGTGGTCTGTGGAGTCCACCCAGCACCCTCTGTGTCCTTCATGATCTGAATCTTCTGCCCCTTGGAAATAGTGTTCCACCAGGTGTGCCAGCCTCACTGGGCAGTTGGTGGCTCCGAAGCAGCCAGAAGTTTTCATGCTTCTCACCTTCCCTTACTCCTGCTGATCCTTCCGCCCCCCAAACACACTCTCCCTGCCTTGAGGGAAGCTCCTCCTCCTTTAGTAGCCGCTCAGGCAGCTCTGCCCTACAGACCTTTCCCTCAGTTCCCAGAGAGGTAACTGCTTTCTGTAGCTCATCACACAGCCCCCTCTTAAAGTCAGGGTGCATGGTTAGTCTGTCCGTCTGTCCTGCTCAGTGTGAGGCCATGGGAGGTCCTGAAGGAGAGACTTCAGCCAGAGTCACGTTTGTCTCTGATTCTTAGCCCAGTGTTCAAGCACAGGGTGGAGCAGCTCCATGTGTCAGTTCAAGCAAGTGGAGACAGGCCTTGGTCCACATCAGAAGTTCTAGCCATATTTAGCCTGAAAATACCTAAAGCCCATCCGTTATTTCTAGGTCTGCAATTCAGTGGCTTATACTTAGAGACAGTGCGAGTAGGACACTTAAAAATCACAGAGGCACACGGATGGCTTGGTCGTTAGCAGCCAGTAACTCCTTCTAGTTTCCTGTGAAATTTTAAGTGGTGTGTTTCAGATAAATGTTTTGAGCCTTTCAACAACAAGTATATAACAAGGTAGATTAAATAATGCTTAAGGATGAGAAGAGAAACTCCATCAAGATTTTTAAATGCACTGAAAATTAGGTGCTCGAGACCTGAACGCCCTTCATACAGGCCAGACAGATTGAGAGCCGTTTGCCTTGGAAGAGCCTTACTTAATAGTCATCAAACAGCCTCGTCAGCAGAGTCAATTAAGTGGCCTCTGTGAGGGAGCCTCTAGACTCCCATCACGGGAAAGACAATAGCGTATATTAGGCGGCATTTACTGGCTGCCTTCCTCTTGACGTGTATTATTCCACTTAGTCCTCACAATGGCGGCTTGCGCTGGGAAATTGTCCCTGTTTTGTGGAAGAGGCAGCGTAGGCTAGAAGAGGTTAGTAATTTGCCAGGATCTCCCAGTTACTAAGTGCCAGCGTTTATGCATTAAGGGGGAAAAAATAGTGCCTCGGAATTACTTTAGGACTAATTCCCAAGTTAACAGTTACCGGGTCATAGTATCTCATGTCTTGAAGACCCCAGCTGTGCAGATTAACCAGCCTGCCCTGGCCGGGAGGAATCCAGCCATGGTGCCCAGAGGCGCCTGCCACTCCTCTAGAAATCCTCGACCCCCGGCGCAATAGCTGGGCCCACTCAGTGCTTGCTTTAGTTGCGGCCCAAGACCTTCCTACTTTGCTTTTCCCCTCCCAGGCGTTTTACGCTCTATCCGGGATTGTCTGCGAGGCACTTTTACCTGTTTCCTAGAGGGAAATGCCCACATCAGAATAAAGACGGGAGAGATTTTGAGTACTCTTGAGTTCCTCCTTAACCTTGTCAAAGTTCTTACGGCTTTCGGTTTCTCATTTATTTTCTCTTTACATCCGTTCCATACATCTGAAGTCTGTAAAATGAATGAATGAACCCCGCCCCGTGAGTGAGGGTGGTGTCTTCTCCCTAGACAAGAGCGAATTGCTTTAAACACCTCATTCGCCTGATTGCCTGAGGAAGGACTTCGATGTGGGCCTCGGGCCATGACGGGCTCCTTGAGGAGCCTGTGGATTTTCTTGTCTTCTTTTCCTGCTGTAAACCCTGGTCTCACGCTGGGCTCTTAGAGCCCCAGTGCCGGAATCCGGCCTGCGCTGCATGGAAGCCACCCGAGTGCTGGCCCCCCTCATATGTCTGTGAGGGTCCCATGTTCTCACTCAGGAGGTCTGTGCTCACAGAACGGGCAAGAGGCCAGGAGGCTTCCACCGTTCTGTCCGTGGAGCCTGTGCCTCTCCCTGGGACACCCCCTTTCGTAGGCAGAACTGTCTCCATTTCCAGGCTGGTTTTATTTTCTCGTGCAGAGAATGTCCCGCTCGATTCCACAGCTTCCTTGTGGTGTAAACCTAGATCACTGCCCGGAGTACCCCCCGGTAGGAGCCATGCTCCAAATGCGGTAACAGGTTAACAGTAAGGCCGCTCGCTGACCCTGGGCTGGAGGGGGTCTGCAGGCTCTGCTCATCAGGATTGGGTCTGGGAGTTCACCAGGGACTGGCGGGAAGGAGGTTGCTCCAAGAGCTCAGGGCAGTGACCACATCTTCTGCTAGCTTGCTAGCAAGGAGCCTTGTCTGAGTCTTCCTGGCCTTAAGCTTTGTGCCCATCCACCCATGTGCAGGGCCCGCTCGCCCTAAATGGAACCGCCGGTGCTAGTAAACACGCGGGAATTCCTTTTTCGTCCAAAACACTCGAATCAGCTGGCCTTGCTCCTAGCTTGATCGCTGCTTCCTAAATGTGCGGGTGCAGAGAATGGGGACGTTCCGTGTCCCTCCAGGTGATCAACACCGAGAAGGGGAGACAGCCAGCAAAAGAGGGCCGCAAGTTACCCAGACAGTCTTCATTCTTTCTTTAAGTTACACTATTCCTGCTCAGTAAACGTTGCTTTATCTGCTATATGTTTTTCCTAAGGATGGTAAAAGAATAAAAAATAACCCAGTCCTGCTGAAATGTAGTAATGGCTAATTATTCATATTTTGCTTTATTTCTTTACAATCTCTTCCTACATACCTAATTATTTCCAGCATAGCCGAGAACTGTTCAGTTCTGTGCCTCCCATGTCATAGCATGTTTGTGCTTCGTTTGAGATTTTTTTCCCGTAGAAAGCTTCCTGACTGAATCAAGTATGGGCAGAGACTCAGAGCTTGTTCAGATCCTAATCCGTGACTGTTATACAAGTTCAACTAAAACTCCCAAACTAAGTCTAGCACGAGCCCTCAGCCAGCGGCAACACATGGACAGTTGCGTTTCGCTCTAACCACAACTGTATAAAGGACACAGAAAAGCAGGAGGCCGTGGGGAGCCCCCCTGGGCCCTTCTTGGAGGAGACTGAGTCACGGAAGCTGAGTGGCGTCCCAAAGACCACATGGTGACAAGCCCAGCACCCAAATGCCCACCTGTCTCTTCTCCAGTGGTTTGCACCCAGGTCTGCATTGCATGGACTTCCTGCTTTGCTGAGGATAAGGAGTGATTCCACCCTTAGAAACGAGCCCCACATTATTGATGTAAGACACGTGAAGCACTGGTTTCCAGTACTTTGATTTTTAGGAGCAACACTGGTTGCTGGTGTTCCAGCTTGAAGCCCGAAGCGCTTATCTCTTCTGTAAGTCGTTCGTTGCGAGCTCATTTTGACCCAGATTCGTCTTAGACTAAGTTTGACTTGAAAGTTTTTACTGACTTGTGCTGAGCCTAAAATGTCTCCCCAAGCCAGAAGCATCTGCGTCTGGGTTTCCAAACTGAAATAACGACGGATGTCGAGTGAAAGGAGATTCGTTTTTCTTTAGAAAATCAGTGGGCTTTTTTTTTTTTTTCTACATCAAAATTCCTGTTGGACCTTAAAGTTGTCGTCTTGTCACAGGATAGCTCATGTGTCGTGACGCTTGCCTTTCTTCCCCCCAGTTCCCTGCCAGACTGTTCTCGATTACTTGAAGACGGTGCTGCAGCACCACAACCAGCTCCTGATCCCACAGCCCGCTGACCAGCCCACCGAGGTAGGTGTTCGTTCCGTCAGAAGATGGTGGGGTTCCGTCTGGGTTTTCCTGAAGCCCCTTGGACTGGTCCAAGTATGCCAGCGCGGGTTGCCTTGCAGAATCCGTTGGCGTGCGAATGCTATAGAGCAGGGCCATGCGTGGATCTAAGTCACAAAGCTTTGCTCTGGACTTGAGGGAGGGGGAACCAGCCGTCTAAGCAAAAGAGCCTGACAGGGGAGACCACCGAGGTGTTCCTCCCTCGGGCAGAGCCAGTGTCACTGAGGCCCCAGATGTGGCCTCCCCCATGCCTAGCGAGCCTCCAGTGTTTGGCTGAGGGTCCGTCTTGGCACCTCTGTGCAGGAAGCCACCTCTGTGCAGGAAGCCAGTGCCTTCCAGGGTAAGGTCTGCTTGGTAACGGTGGTGGCTCAGTTCTCGGCATTTGCGGAGTTCAGTGTTGGGCAGGTGCTGTTTTCACCTTCGGGATTGTGGGACCTAAATCGAGCAGAAGCAGCCACTGCACTGTACCCACTGAGGTCCTGCGTGCCTCGGGCTGGTGACCGTAGATAATGTGCTGTTTGACTGAGACTCTCCGCCTGTCAAGATCAGTGGCTCATGCTGCTCTTGGCAGGACGCTGGTCCGCTGACATTCCCTGGGTCTAATTAAAATCCTCTTAAAATTCCGTGTGCTCACCGATGGGTGGATCCAGCTGGACACGGGTTGTTCCTTTGTCTGCTGGGAAAGGGAAGAACACGCCGCTTCCGGTTTTCTGCTTGTGAGAGCAGAGGCTGGAACGTTCGGTGTGTTGCAGGATGAAACTCTTACGTCCCAGGGTGGTCCCAGACTTGTTCTGAGTTTGCCCCTCCCCCTGTGATGGAGAGGAGCTGTGTCGCAGCTGCTCCAGCCCCAGCCTGTTCCTGCTGCCACCGCCCACCCCCTCGAATTCAGCAAAGAAGTGAGAGACCAAGACAGATTCAATCCACTATATCCCCCCCAACCCCCCCGCCCCCGTTACCTTCATGCCTGTACCACACGCCAGAGCAGCCGCGAGCCTCTCCTTAGGACTGTCGGCTGTGACCCGGCCTGCCTCCTTCAGGGACGGTGCCGTGAGTTCATCCTCGTCTTCCGCACTGGCCTCTCCCTCGCTCATGGATCGTTTCCTTGAGCATCGCACACCCGCAAGTCTTCCTGCCCTAAAACTCTGCTCTGACTCTCCCTCCTTCCCTCAGTTGTGCTCTTCCCTTTGCCTTCCATCGCCAGAAGCGTCCCACCCGCACTGCCTCCCGCACCGTGAGGCCCTGCGCTCACTCCCATCAGTACCCCCAGTGCCTGTCCCCGGAGGCCCTTGCTGAAGGGTGACCTCATTCCTGTGTTCCTGGCTAGACATCTGAGAACTCCATATGCGTCTCTTCACTCACTTGACTCCGATTGTGTTTCCGCCTCCCTCCTGGGCGAGCCTGTCTCCACCGCGTGTCGGGGTGCTCCGCGGGTGACGTCGCAGCTGTCCGTGCAGGGCCCTGCCGCCAGTCCTCACGGTCCCCGGAGCCTCAGCCCCACCTTCCCATGCCAGCCCTGCGCTCTGACCTTCCTGTCAGGACTCTGCTGTCTCTCCATCCTTTGGCCTTAGCAAGCTTCCAGTCTACAGCTGCATTCTTCTCCGCCTTCTCTGCCTCTCTCCTGGCCTCTAGACAGATAGGGTCTCTCTCGCTCTCTCTCGTCTCTGTCTCTGTCTCTCATCTCTGTCTCTCTCTTATCTTTGTCTCTCTCTTTTCTCTCTGTCTCTCTGTGTGTCTCTGTCTGTCTCTCTCCCTCTCCCTCTCTCCCAGCACCAGCTCCTTTTAGTACTAAGTCTCAGTCTGGTTCTCGATCGCCAGGCCCAGGGCTCAACCCGAGGCCACCATGTGCAGCTGCCTGTCCGGCAGTGGACAGCACAGGTATCTGGGACCCCAGCACCGCTCTGACCGCTCTGAATGGCTCCTGACTTCAGGAAAGAGGCATCAACCCCCAGCGGAAACTTCCGGCATCACCAGCTCCTTTTTCTTCCTGCTTCCTGACATCCACTCATTTGACACCATTTAAACAGTTTCCTCTCTCTAGTCCACTCTCAACCATCTTTAACCCAAACTGTTAGAGAAGATTCCTTTTTCTCCACTCCTTCTATTGGAAAGTTATTTTTCTAAAATGTACATCATGGTAATTACCATCTGTTTAAAACCTTTTGATTCCTAGAATTTTAGTTGGTCTTATTATATAAAAAGCACATCTGAAAAGCCACCTTCCTCCAAGAAGCTTTCCCTGGTTGCTGTACCCCTGCTGTGCTCACACACCTTATGGTTTATAACGCTAGCTCAGAATTTGCTTGACAGTTAAGCTCTACCTGCACTTTCCATTCTACTGTGAGGCTTTAAAAGCATCAAATAAGGAATGTTCATCTTAGGTTTTTTCCAAACTGACCCAATGATAAGTCATAGTTGATCAGCCTCTTAGTAGCTAATTGAAGAGAATATGCAGTTCGAAGTCCATAAAGACATATTAAGGGAGCATAAAAATATTCCTCTGGATAAGACTATTTAAACTTGCATTCGCCTTCATCGTCATCATCGTCGTTGTCATGTCAGGCGTATAAACATTTTCACCTTAGTGTTACCACGTTTCTGATAGCTGTGCTAAGACAGTGTGGCAGTTCTCATCCACACTGGAGAGCATTTTGAGTTGTGTTTGGGCCTATATATTTTCTCTTTCTTTTTCGTGAAGATTACCCCTGAGTGGCGTTTCCCCCTTCTGTACAGAGCCCCCCTGTAGAAAGACTGACGCGCTCGTCTGTAGGAGTGGAGTTGTTCAGGACTTGCAAAAAGCTCTTTCCTCCGATTGTCTGCTCCCGTAACCCAAATGCCTCCCGTTGCGCCGTAGCCTTAACTCTGATTTTTGGGGTGCACTTTCAGTCAGGACACAGGGCTCCTTGCTCTGCCTTTTGACCTGGGAAACCTTGGGCAAAGGCTTGTTCTCCTTAGCCAGGCAGCTGTGGGAATCCTGCCTTTGGCCGCTGCTCTTGCACACCTGAGGCAGAGCGCTTTAAACGTGCTTAGGGTTAGAGAAATGAAAGCTTTTAAAAGTAACTCACGGTTCCTTTTCGGAGACTGGCCGGTGTACTTACAGGAGCCTGAGTGAGAGGAGGGTTGCAGGTTAAGGACGCAGTCCTGTTCCCTCGGCCCCTTGTGTGAGTTTTTTGACTTCGTCAACTTAAGCTCTTCAAATGCCGCGATGATAAAGCCAAACTGACCCAAGAAACGGTTAAGGAAAAAGTAAGCACTCTTGGTAGCCACCATTAGCGAGGGCTGCGCCCGCCACCGAGGGGTCTCTGCTCCTGACCCGGGCACTGTGTATTGCGCCTGCCACTGTGTATTGCGCCTGCGCTGTGCCCAGCACTGAACAAAGCGGTAGAAGCCCAGACCTCGTGTGCTGATCTTGAGGCGGGGAGAGTGGCGCACTCTCCGCACACTCCAAGCTGGGGTTTTTCCTGATTTGACTGACAGAGCTGAAGTTTGGGGAGCTAAGTCGCCGGCCAGTCCCACCCCAGAGCCCAGCTGGGAGGAGCCGTTGGCCAAGGGCAGAGTGGGCTGGACCTCAGGCGGCTCGTAGGTTACTCACTAAATGGTGACCGTTTTCAATCAAGTTCTTCCACAGAAGTATTTCTGATACACTTCGTGGTCTGAGGCAACCAGCCCTGAACTCCCAGCACCCAGATCCTGTCGCTGCCGTGAGGGCCGAGCGATGGCGATTTGGAGCCCTGGTGACCCCTTTCCTCCCCATGCATGGAGCTCCTAGACTCCTCCGTCCTGCTTGCCTCTTCCCATCCCTCAACTGCACTTTGGCTGTCTTGCCTCCTCCATCTCCCACAGCCTCACCCTGCAACCTCTCGCTGCTGCCACATCTGGGCTGCAGAGGGTGGGTTCACGTTCCCCAGCACTCACATCGTAAGCGCATCATCAAAGTTGCTACATTTTACACAAGGGACAGTTGAAGTGGTTTCCTCCTGGGACACTTCAGATGAGCCCTACACCGAGCTAGGAGGTCAGAGGTCGTGGTGGTGGTGCAGGTGTGTGACTCGGTGGCAGTTTGGGATGGGCAGGCCGGCTGCCTCTTCCCTTTGGCACCTTTGCCACTTTCCCTTTTCAGAGCTTCACCGAACAGACCACTTTTTAAAATAAAGCCCCATCGGACCCAAACAGTGCCGCATTTATAACCTGTAGTAAATTTGCAGAGTTGTAAAGCTGAATGAGTTTCCCCGTCTTTATTTTGTACACCTTAATTACTGGGAAAGGAGTACATTAAAACTGAGATCATGGGTTAATTAATTTGTCCTGGACTGTAGAATTTTATGGACAACCAGAACTAAAGTAATGGTTGTGTGGGTGCAATTGACTAAACATGGCTTATAAATGTTACAGAAATTCCCATAATTAGTCCCTCTGCAGCTATTTAGCTTGGGAATTTTACAGCAGACGTAAATTATGAAGGCGAAAAGTAAGACAAATTTTGAGTTGATGTAGTGGCGTTTGTGGAGGCTATAATTTGAGAAAACCTGTTTGGCATTATTACCAGCAATTATTTTTTCGGTTGCCACAATTCCCTCTCTTTTTCAATTTGCTTTTTAATGTTGGGTTCATGGTAATGCGAAGGCGATCAGGTGTGAGGTGCATTAGATGCTGGTACCACCTTCTGAACATCAACCCCCGGCATCACTTTGCAAGTACTTACACACCAGCCAGAGGATGAAGAGACCTATTTGATCACGCTCTTCAAAGTCATTTTTGCATATTTTAATAGATTGAAAAGGAAAGTTACAGGTTATATTTAAATAGTGTTCCCTGTCATTGGATCTTGACACATTTTAACCTACCTGTTAAAATGCAAGTTATAAATAGCTCTTCTTTCAAAGGTGTTCATTATACCTCATTGGCTCTTGTTATAGAAAATGCAAATGTAATTTGAAAAGTGCCCGTTCTGAGGGTGAGCAATTACTTGTGCTCTTCAGTACCTGGTTCATTGTCAGCATAGCCACTTGGTTACAAGGCGTGTTTGCCTTTGAAATGGAGATGGCCTCGACTTCTGGCTGGCTGGCTACGCGGGTAATGAGAAAAATATTTCGCTTTTCCAGGGAAGCAAGCAGCTGTTGAACAACTATCCTGTCTACATAACAAGCAAACAGTGGGACGAGGCTGTAAATTCTTCAAAGAAAGACGGGAGACGGCTCCTTCGATACCTCATCAGATTTGTTTTCACAACCGATGAGCTTAAGTACTCATGCGGCCTTGGGAAAAGGAAAAGGTCAGTGCAGTCAGGAGAGACAGGTCCTGAAAGACGCCCTCTGGATCCAGTTAAAGTAACATGCCTCCGAGGTACTGCATCCTTCCGCTCAGCGTCGCCATTGTGATCTCATTTCACCGCATTGGCTGTGGCTCCCCCGTGCAAGTGTTCAGCCTTTACTGTATCGGTACCCCCTCCCCCGCTGAGACCTTCTAGGCTTCATGTGGCCCATCCACTTGGGATCGAGAATTCCTTAAAAATGCGTTTGCTTTAGCCTTGGTGTTCTCACTTAATGGCACGTCAGCATTGCGTAGCACCTCATGTTTCACACTTTAAATGCAGAATTTTCTTTTGCCACCAGAGAAGGCCACCTTCAGCAAAACCGGAGCAGTGTGGAATGCACAGGGGAAGGAAGGCAAGATGCGGCATCGTAAACAATTACCTAAATGCTGTCGATCCCATAGCCGTTGGCAGCCTGTGGGCCAAACCCCTCTCCATCTAGCGCCTTCTTGGTTCTTTAAGTGTGTTTAGAATTGACTCCTCTTTACTGCCTAGAGTGTACCTCGTCCTATTTTTTAAAAAAAGTCTCTGATGTTAAATGTTAAAAGTATTGCCTAGGTAAAGCTAGTTAGTTCATCAGTGTTACTTTGCAGGTGACCTTCACTGTTGGCCAGCCAGGCAGAGTGGGGAGGAAGAATCAGGAAGTGTACAGTTGATTCAGCAAATGCAATTCAGCCCAGACTTACTTAGTGGAAGTACCACAGTGCCATCAAAAATACTATTCACCTGAAGAGTTTGTGTTAGGAAGCCCCGTATTAACCTTTGTGATTCAATAACAGTTTCATTGATTGAAAAGATAATACTGGATTACACTGGACAGGGATCAGATTATTTCCTTTTGAAGAAGTCAGGGTGAACACGTAGTCACGGGTAAGGCCCTAACTATCAAAAAGACCCTCGCTCCGTCACACCTACACCCTTCGGGTACCTGCCATGACTCTGCAAGGTTATTGGGCCTGAGACGCAGATGTAGTGCTGTTAGCAGCCGAGAACCCCCAAGCCCACCCAAAGCTGATTCAGGAGGGGGTGAGGGAGGTCAGGTGATTGTGTTGCAGAAGACCCCGACTTGAGAGAAATGGCTGGAAGGAAAACTAGGTATTAATTAAGTAGGCACAGGTGCTGCAGGGTGCCCCCTGGCGGCCACTTCCTCCGAGTGACTGTCATGCGATGTCCAGGTCTAAGTTGGCCATCGTTCCCTTTATTCCCCAGTTCCTCAGAGCCGATGTTGTCCTCAGAGTAACTTACCAGTAACGAGTAACAAGGTTGTGGTGAGCTGGGGCGCCTTCCAGGAATGCTCTCAGTGCCCTTGAGTAGGCCATCATGAGACTGACAGGGAAGCCAGGATTAGGGGCCTCTCAGCTGCAGGAATTCTTAGTAAACATCTTAACATTTTAAACAGCAAGTCAGTGGGACTGAGGGACTAAACATAGGTCCCCAGGCACCTTGCTGCTGCCCTCGGGGTGCTGCACACCCACTCTCTTGGCCGCAGTCCAGGCTCCCAACCGGGATCTGCGTTCTCCATCCCACGCCTCACTTAGGCCTGAGACGAGCTTCTGCTTTAGGAGGAGAAAGTGATGGGCAAGAAACGGTGATTATCTGTGTTGACGGCCGCTGATTGGACGCTTTCTAGTGTTTCTCATAAGCGAATGTCTTTCTTGTGATCTGGATGGGATCCCTTCCTCGAGCTTAGGCCTGGTGACGCCCTGGGCACACATCTGGCCACGGAGTAGAATCCACATGTCCCATTCTGGGAGGTGGCTTGACCTGAGAGGGAAGAGCGCCCGCCACGGTGCTTCCTTCTGTGCAGCAGAGTGAACTCTGACCTTAGTGTTAACACAGCATGCATCAGCAGTGGCTCCCGAGGTGGGGGGTGCGGTGAGGGGTGCCCCGAGAGCAGCACAGTCCCGCAGAGTTTCAGGGCTGCAGCGCTGTCACCCCATAGCCGTTACTCCCTGGCACTCCTGTGAGTACGGAGATGGGAGAGGGAGGACGTCTTACTCATTTATCAGATACTCAGTGGCTACGTGAGGACTTGAGGAATACAATGGAGAAGTAAAGAACAGACCCTGTGGCTTCTTGAGCTGTGCGCTGGATGGAACCCATTTGGGGACAGTCATAAAAAGCTGCCAATAGTAGGAAAATGCTATGGAGTGGGTTCAACATTCAAGTCCTAAAGCTCCCAGAATACTTTGCTTTCCCCCTTCCCAGCATCATAACGATCATGACCTAGATCTGAGAATCATCCTTCAGTGTTTGTCAGGCCTGCGCCCAGGGTGCCTGGGAATTCAGCGGGGGAGGAGCTGAATAAACAGCATCCTTCAGCAGGGAAGACAGTCAGGGCTGGGACTTCGGTGAGGCCAGGGAGGCTGGACCCTTTGGCACAAAACTGAGAACAATGCCCACGAACTCACCATGTGCCTGCTCTGTGCTGAGCTGACTCCGCAGAGAGGGGCATCGTTCTGTTCATTCCATTTTTCTAGTCCCAGTGCTTGAAAGCATCCACTCCTCCTAAGGAAAAATCTGCTGGGATTTCACTAAAAAATTTTCAGACAGATCCAATCCAACAACTGGAAGATTGTCTCTTAGAAGGGGCAGTATTGGAGAAGAAAAAGTATGCAGATAATAGGTACCCTGAATTTTTAATCAGCTGTGCAAGCAAAAGTTTGACTTAGAATCGTTTTCAAAATTAGAATTCTTTTTCAGAATACTCTCTCTTCAGTGTCTAAGTGCTGATAGTATTCCAGCAGCTACTTAGCAGATTCTGTATGTGCCCTGCCTGACTGCTGAGGAAAGAGAGAAAAATTTGAACTCACCGCAGTTGAGGTTAAATCCGTTCCACTGCGATCTTAACCCATTTTATGTATTCACTCTTCCAGTTATGCTATTTGCTTTCTGGTAAAATTCACTGTTCAGGGGAAGTACTTGTTATTTGAAAAGTACTTGTCGATGCACATGTAGATATCACAACTAGAAAGAAAAGTAGCGCCTAAGATAGAATATTTTAGGAAAGTGGAAAGTTCTAAGCTAACCCTTAAGCAGTTTCCCAACTTGTTGAGATTTTGTATTTTATTGCTAGACCTGGGCTCTGCAGATAGCTAGTGTTCTGAAAATGCTGGCAGGTAACCATGTGGGTTTTTAAATGTGCTCTGTTACTTTCACCAAGCCTGGTATATGCACAGAGTACAGCTTCAATGTATCTTTGGCTTCAGCAGCAAGTACTCCTTCGAAAGGACCCTTCTCTCACTTTATGTGAGCTTTACCTGGTGCGCATGAGTAGAACATTAATATGGAATCCCTTGCGTTTAACAAGTGACATCATCATGGCATTGCATTGGATTTCCCATAAAGCTTTCCCTACAGAACTTCTGTAAGATTTAAGCAGCCTTTCCTGTCATCTTCTGCAAAATCCAGCTGTTTTCCTCTCCTCTTGTTTTCTTCTTTGTGTCTTCCCACAGAATTCATTAGGATGCACTGCACCTCCAACCCGGACTGGTGGATGCCTTCGGAGGAACAGATAAACAAAGTGTTCAGCGACGCCGTGGGCCATGCCCGCCAGGGCCGGGCCGTGGGGACTTTCCTGCACAACGGAGGCTCGTTCTACGAAGGCATCGATCACCAGGCTTCCCAGGACGAAGTCTTCAATAAAAATTCCCAGGACGGGTCTGGGGATTAGTGGACAGAGTCTTTCCATTGTAGCAGCGGGTCTCTCGAGGGTTCCATTTGTGAATGTCCTGTTACCACCACCCTAGAGTCCAAAGCATGTCTGTCACTCTTTCAGACTTGACACATCTTACATCTGCTGCCATAGTTCCCAGATAGAAATCCATTTTAGGGTTTTGGGGGAAGGGATGGCACCTACAAAAGACTCAGTTGTTTAAAAGGGAACAGCTTGGCTATGATGATCACTACATTGATGGTGAGGGTGAAGAAAATACCACTCTGGTCACCTGAGGCATAAAGAACTGAGATTTTCAAGCACTGCTTCCTGAGCAGAGCGAGCCCCATGAAGTTGGACTTAGTGTTCCTGCCCAGGGAAGAAGGTAGAGACAGGAGGTTATTTTAGGGGACAAGGAACAAGCATTTTCTTACTCTGATTCAAGTAAGTTGTCATTTTTGTCTTCCAAAGACTTGAAGGCATACTTCTCAGCAAAAAACACAGGTGACATACTCTGTCTCCGCAGTGACAAAGCCTGTTACTGAGGGGGGAACCAGAAGGCAGAGACCACCTCTGCCGATGGTGACCGACTGAAAGGCAATTCTTTTTCCGATAAAAAGAATTGCGTATGATCAGGAAGGCGCTAAGTGATCTCTGGAGTTTACAAACACTAGTTGTTTTCATTACTCCAGTCTAGAAACATCCAAAGATCCACATCCATTTTTCAGAAGCTTGATTTCGTAGATTCATAGATCCACAGTTCCACAGCCTTAAATCGGGCTTTGTAAGACACAATACCAAAGTGATGGGTTGAACAATAAGAATTTCAGCCAATTAGTTGTTTGGTGCATTAAAGACCAAACAAGGAGGTTGACTGATGCTATTCACTGAATTGACCAGATGTTCTGGAATTGCGCACACACAGCTTCAAGGCCATTCTGACAACTATGCAATGGGCTTGTCTGTAATTTCTCTGAAATTTGAGGGTCTTTTCTTGTCGAGCCGATCTTTAGAATTGGCATAAAACTTAGGTTTCTGATTGTTATTGTTGAAAATGGTTTATCCCAACTGTTGTGTGCTTCCTTTCCCGAAGGTCCCATCGAAATACAAGTTCTGGTTATAGTTACGTTGAACCACTCCCACCCACTTTCCCCCCCTTTAATTTGTTAGCCGCTGTGTGTGAAATTAGTCGTCTCTCGGGCCATTCCTTCTCGGCGCATGCTGCAGAGACCCTGGAGTCTGTTTCTGAGAACCTTGGGTTTGGAGATCAGGAGACGCGTCCTTCACACAAACGTAGATTTTCTGAGAGGAGAGGGATAAGCTGGTGGTGATTGAAGGCTGTCAGTGTCATCCACGTGATTTGTGATTGAAAGTGGGCATGAAGTTTACAGGCATCCGTTTATAAAAAGGCTTCGGTGCCATTTTTTATCAGTTACCATTGACAGTTTTGGGGTTACAGAGCTGAGTCATCCCTGTAGAGCAAATCGGTGAGTTTACTTTGCCCTTCATCTGGCTCACACATTTGACCTGCAAGCCTCATTTATCAGGACGATGAAACTTACAATACGTTAATCCTTCTGTTTATGTCAGAGGTTGAGAGGATGTTTAAGCCCAGGGACTAGTCTTGAAATAGAGATTTTCCCCAGATCTACATCATAATCCAAACATAGGATCTACAGGTTCACAACCTGGGCATTTTCCTGACGGTTTCAGTGACTTGTTGGCTGTCAGAACAGGTGGGGTGTCGTTTCCGATGTAACAGTTTTCAGGAAAGCAAACACCCTCGTATGACTTCTGTCATTCTGTCTACGCTCTGGAACCTAAACTAATACCCACCAACTACCTCCTTAGTTTCTTTTTGAGTTTCAATTGTTTGTAAAAGTTTTACTCTAGGATAACTTCATTGTTTTAGAAAAGATAAAAATGTCTAACTCCTCATTCAGTGCTCTGTTATTTCACAGTGCAGACCTGTGTGCATTTTGACAGCTCTTCTATAACAGTTTCTGGAAATGCAATAGAAAATGATTTTGCACATATGGTGCGCGTCTCGCTGGTGTGTGTTTAGCCTGGTGATGCTTGCCAAAACTGCTCGGCAAAACATGTCAAGTAGAATGCTTGAGTCAGAACGCTGATGTAAATGTGTCTAAACAGCCGTATGTATCATTATGGTATATTTTTGTAAACAGTGATGGCTGCTTTCAGTCATGTAAGTGCTGAGGAAAAATACCCACTTCACTTGGAATAACGCAGGAACACGTGGCCCAGCTGTGGCCCTCTGCAAAGTTTCTTGCACTGTTAACTCCTGGCATTGGTTAATTTTTTTTTTTTTTAAGGAGATGAAGAATTGATAACAGACAACATAGAGTGCAAACGGAACCCATCCGTACCTGCCTCCCCATAGGTAAACCTCAAAGCCGCCGTAGCTAATAGATCTGGACCTGAGAATGCTTTTTGCCTTTCACCGTGTACCCAGCTGCAGGAAACACTGAGAGAGCGGGACTCAGCACCTGACCAGGTTGGTCAGTTTGGCTGTTGAAAGCACTCACTTCCCAAAGCTTTGCAATACAAGTCACCAGGTTCGTGACTGTCCAGATCGGCTAATGTCAGCACTAGGTGGTCACTGAATCACAGTTTCCCAGGTTATGGTGAGAAGGCTTCAGCGAAGGAGACTCATTGCAGAACCCATTCATTCTCAGAACAAGACCATAGGACCCGTGACCGGGGAGGTCTAGGTCACTTCAGAAAACTTTCAGCCCATCCAAAACCACTAAGGAGAAAGGATAGTTCTTGCGTAGCTACTATTCGTTGCGTTCTTGTGCGCCAGGTGTTTGCTAAGCACTTTAATTAGACTGGTTTTCATCCTCACCACCACCTTCTGAGACTGTTACCCATGTTATGCCCAAGATGCTAAGCTAATAAAAAGGTCACCTTGGGCAGAGCAGAACAACTAGCCCAGTTTTGCCCGTCATCCAGAGTTCTCAGCGCCCGTTGTTCATTGTTGATTGTTAGGCCATTGAGGGAAGGGTGATCTTTTGTTACTAAAACTACCTTTACAGTAAGTTGGTGCTTAAGTCCGCGCATTTAAATCCTATTTTCTCTGGGAACTGTCAAGGTTTATGCGTAAGGCTTAGGTAAGATCCTATGATGGAGACTAGAAAAGTTAAAAGTAGTGAGTTAACTCTGCAGATTTAGTCTCCTCTGTATCATAGGTTCCCAGTATAAAAAGGCAGGGATATAAAGCAAAAGTTTGAACTCAGTGAAGCGATTTCTTGGGAACTCGTAGGTGTTAGGGGTGACTGGGTATCGGTTAGCCAATGTTGGCATTTGTTTTTCACACTTGTATGTGTAGCCTTAGACTTGATGAGTGTGGTCTGAAAGAGAGTTTTCCTTTGCAGTGTCACGTGAGAAACGTTCTGAAGATTTGGTAGGAAAGTACAAGTAGTCTTGTTGATTCCTTCCTGTAGTTCTGACTGGAACATCTCTTGGGCTGTGTTTAAGTTCAAGGGCGTGCCAAGGCTGCCAGGGTCTGACGTGTGTCTTGAGAACGGGCATGCCCGCCCATGAGGTGAGTCCTGCCTCTTCCAAGGTCACTGGTCTCACCTGACCCTGTCCCAGAAAAGCATTGCCTTTCTGTCTCTTCTCTGGAACTTCATGTAGCAGCCTAACACTGAGGCCAACTTGCCTTGACTCTATTTTCTATGATGAACACTTGTGGAGAAACTGATCAATCCATTGAGGCCAATATTTTTATTGTTGGAGTCTTGTTGATTCTCTGATAATTTCTATTGGATTGTACTGTGTAGTTAATACCCCCCCCCCCCGGGGACATGTTAATAAGACTATAAATGCATAGTGTAATATAGAATAGCAAGATTTTTTTTGTGAACAATTTCTATAGAAGAGTACATTGTTTTTTAAGTGTTAGCACATTTCTTTTAGGAAGTTTAAATGTTACAAGAGTTTTTTAAACATTCAATATTTTTAATTATAAGAAACATTTGTTACTAGAGCTGATTATTTCAGGTGTTCTAATTGGAGTATTGATTTTATTACCTCATATACCTCTAGACTGCCACATGTTCTGTTGGAGATCAAATTGCACAATAAATGTTGAGTCTCTGTTAAGCATCTTTGCTTCCTTGTTTGCCTCTTTCCCCAACACTGTCTGCTTGTCTCGAGTTCCAAGAAAGTGTGTGTGTAGTACCCCAGAGAGATTCATTTATATCATCAGGAAACTGACCAGAAATCATCAAAAATATCTGATCTAGTGAATGACAGGGTTGCAGCCAATGACCTGGGAGTGACATGTGATCCGGGAGGGAGCCCCCCAGTGTGTGGGAAGGGGAGGGGAACCTGCAGCTGCTGCTTGTGACCTTTCAGAAGGAGCAAAGGTGGTTATGATTCTTCAGCGGTGCTCCGAGTCCAGAGCTAAAGTCACTGTGGCTCAATCACGTGATGTGGTTGTGGCTTCCCTCTTTAATTCTATAAAATGCAAATCTGACATCCTGACCATTACTGACCAGCACATTGATACTCCCTAAACCTAGAGCTTCCTTTTAATTCCTGCCCAAATCTCAGCTGACTTCTCTGTAGCTGATAAGCTGGACCTAAAAGCCACACAGAATCTCAGGGAACTCAGCCAACAGATATAAATCCTGCCCTTACAGATACTGGTTTTCAGCAAGCGTGCCCAAGTGTTCAGTGGGGAAGGCCTTTCAGCAAATGGTGCTGATACCTAACACCCTGTACGAAAAGTTAGAAACAGACCTTGAATAGGAGTTAAAACTTAGAAAGCATCCGTGTAACTCCACAAGACCTTGGCTTATGCAGTGGTTCCAGCAACAGGACTCCCCAAAACACCAGCCACGAAAGAAAACAACTGGCAGAATCCATAATATGAAAAACCTTTGTGCTTTGAAGAACATGACCAGGCTGGAACCAAAGGGGGCACGGGAGAGACGAGAAAGGTTTCCTGCCAGAGAGCGGAGGAAAAGCTAAAGGATTTCGTCAAGCTAGAGATCAAGAGTCTGAGAGAGAAGGTGCTTCGAAAGTCAAGGAGCAAGCTCACCTATGCCCACGCTAAGCACTAGCCACAGGGCACACAGGCGAAAGAACAACTGAAATTCAAATGTCTAGCATGGCAAGGGAAGGATGGCATCTTCTGCCTACCCGGGCTCCTCCTCAGAGAGCTGGTGTTGGTCGTCGGAACCAGAGGTGTCAATAAAGACGAGCTAGGCCGAAGGTCTGGAAGGGCTGGCAGCTTCTTTACCAGGTCTCCATGGCATCGGTGCAGCACAGCCTGGCTTCGGTGAACATGCTGAGGATCGTGGAGTCTTTTTGCACTAAGCCGGGGGCATCCGAACCTAAAGTCAGGAAATGCCAGATTCGTCAGTATTATGAGAAGTTTCCAAGTTCCCCCGAGCAACTTGTATCCCCCCAAAAGGCTGTATTCAAAAAGCAGAGTGAAAATAAATACCGCTGGGTCGATAGCTCTTTTACCAAACAGGTAAGTGTGACCATCTCAGCCAGAGCACATGCTGGTTTGACTTGATTTGGCTGCTCCCTTGCCTGCTTGACTTACTGTTCTCTCTTTATCCCCCCCTCAGCCCCCTGAGAAAGCTGTGTCCGCCTCATACAGTCACAGTCTTAGTTACACCTAGTGTTTCAGAGGGAAACAGGTGCCACAGGGTGGGGGACAAAGGGGTGACTGAAGGGTGGGGTACAAAGGGGTGGAAGCGACACAGAAGACTGTGGTAGCCAGACTCGGATACTATCTTCAGCCTGAAGGAGTGAGGGGATGAGTGGTCCATGGTGCTGGGATTCAGGCTGTGTGGAGAAGGCTTGCTGATAGGAAATGAGATGTCTGTGCTGGGGGCTCCATTATTAGACTGCCCAGAGCCCACAGGGAGGGAGGCCACGGAATCATTACCGTCCCATCTCCTAATACTTCCCTCTAGCTGAAAGCATCAGGACCAGAGAGCAGCTCCTATTGGTGTTCCCAGCAGGTCAGCCTACGTGGATAAGGGATAAGGTATTTGGCACAAGTGATAATGAGAACGAGTCTGATATTTCAAAGGTCTCTGCATCCACATGATTGAAATCCTGAGGCTCATCCTCTTTACAGAAAGAACCTTGATAATGTAACAGTTAACAGAGGTGCTGGAGTAGGTGCTTGGCCAAGATGCTTAGCAGCCCGTGAGCTTCACATGCACTAGCCCCACTCCGTAGATGAGTAAGCGATGCTTAGAGACGTGCCCTGGTCTGCAGTAGTAGTAAAGTGATAAAACCGAAGTTAGACCAACTACAGCGGAGAAACCCGTTTGACAACGAATAAAACAGATCTGTAGTCAAAGTAAGTCTGGAAGATGAGACTGAGGGGGAACGTTGCAACAAGTAAGCTGGCAATTGTCGCTTTTCAAGCCCACATAGCTCTAGCTCATCAAACTAATTCCTCTCTCAACTGACCCAAGAAGACACCCACTCAAGCTCCTGAAGGGAATGCACAAGTGAACGCTGGTTCGATTCCCAGGTCCGAGGTGAGCCATGGTTTTGATGCCATCCTAACTCCACCTCTGCCAGCAACGGTTCTCACTGATCCTGATGCTTAAGAAACCGGCGCCCAGGCAACCAGTGGCGGAAGAAGATGACATCTTAAGCAGACTATCTTAGTCCCTGTGCTTGTCAGTTGTCAAATTTCAGTAAATTGGACGAAACAATAGCTTTAAGAGATGCATTCTCATGTCGCAGAAAACGTTACGGACCAGATTAACCCTGGTTGGTTGCTTATTTACTATTAAAAATCAAAATTCATGAAGGCAAGAGAGTATTTAAGAAAATGATTTTTTTTTTTTTTTTGAGACTAGGTCTCGCTGTTTTTGCCCGTGGAACCGCAGGCTCTTGTTGCCCAGGGTACCACAGACTCAAGCAATCCCCAGCCTCAGCTTCCCAGGTAGCTGGGATTACAGGCACGCACCACCATGCCCAGCTATTTTTTTGGAACTAGGTCTCGCTACGGGCCCCAGGCGGGACTCAAACTGCGATCCCTAGCCCCGGCTGCTTCATAGGCTGAAGCTTATAGGCACGAGCAACCGTGCCCAGCCAAGAATACAATTAATGAAATTGAAATATATTGAATATATATTTCTGAATATACTGAATATACAGGGGCCAGAAATTATAAGGGTAGATATTTTAAAAAGAAAAAAAAAAAAAAAGCCTTAACGTACACTTTGCAGGAACCGGTGGGATGTAAAACAGACACTCTTCAAGTCCACATCATGTTCTAGGGAGAAATTCAGTCCCTGTCGAGATAAAAGTAATAGGGAGAAGAATGAATTATCTGCTAGTCTGTTGTTTTTGTACCTGTGACGATGCTTTCTCCTTCCTGGCAACACAGACGCATTTTCAATTCAATCGAAAAAACAATAATTGTGTTTGATTGTGGCTGTGTTGTGTTTTCTGTTAACATATTGTGCTAAATAACTACCCATTCAGCTCCTGGTTTATTTTTGGATGGACTTTCTCTATGACTGCAGAAGAACTACAAGCCACAACTCCACAACTAGGCACATGACATGAAGTGTGCACTAAGCTTCAAAACTAATGACTTGGGAATCTTGTCACCTTTTATCTTTAAGAAACCTTAAGAAGATCCTCATGAGGACTTAGGAAAGTATAAATATTCATTCAATGAAAACGTGTAATCCCAGCTGGGCATGGTGGCACATGCCTGTAATCCAAGAGCTGGGAGGCAAGAAGCCAGAATCATTTGAGTTTGTGGGTTCAAGACTACCCTGGGCAATATAGAGACCTGGTCTCAAAAAAAGCAGCTGGAAGTGGTGGTGGATACCTGTAATCCCAGCTACCTGGGAGGCTGAGGCTGGGGATCGCTTGAGTCTGCAGGTTCGAGACTACCCTGGGCAACATAGCAAGACCTAGTCTCAAAAGAAAAGAAAAGAAAGTATGTGTAACACTAATGAAATGTATAAATGATGCCTTTTCTTTGAAGTTTCATTAGTAGTTGACTGATTATGACTAGAAGGAATTTAGTGATCTTCTAATTCAGCTAGCAGTTCCCATCACCAATGGGAAAGGAAAACTCAGAAAACTCTTGCAGTTGTTCAACTACTTCCAACAGTGCCTTAGTGACTGTCAAACCAGTACTCTTTGCTAGACCATTTTTTACAACCACTTGTCCAAATGTCATAGCAGTGCCTCCCTTTTCCCTTTGGAAGCCAGGAAGCTCACAGTAAGTTAATCTCAGTAACTTCCTTGAACTGTTTTTCTGGCATGCTTATTCCCTGCAACCATCAACCATCTTTGTCTGCTCTCATCTTTGAATTTACTTTTGAACCATAAATTACAGTGTTCAAAAGCTCAGGAAAAGGACATTTCCTTCACCCTTTCTGCCATCTCCCCACGCCCACCCCTGCCCTAACCCACAAAAACATTTCCAACTATTTGTTCCAACTTACTCCTCTGGAATCTGTCTTTACAATCTTGCAGTCACTCCCCATCAGGCTCTCTTCCCTCTTTGTCAGCAATAAGAGTCTGGTGTAAAAGAAAAAGGGAGGAACTTGTGCAGAGGTAAAGTCGTGATGTCCAGGGCGTCTTGACCCTTCCTTCGGTCCTAGTTAGAAACCTTTGAGACCAACAGGCTCGTAGCAAACATGTTTCCTCCCAGCACTTAAACAGGGACCTAAGAAGGAAAATGCAACTGTGCTTTTAAGTTCCTGAGATCTCAGGGTTCACTGTACTCTAACTTCTCTGTTTGACTCATATTACATGAGTAATTGTCTTGTGTCAAGACCACTCTGGGAATCTTGCTAAAATGAGGAACACTCTCCTGAGATGAGCAAACACTTGGGACTTTCAGGAAATTCCCATGGGTTCTTGAGTCCCTGAAAGCTGTGGTCTCCAAGAACTAATCCAGAACCTCCTCTGCGCAGGATCCCTTTTTCCCTAACAACTTAACCTACAGCTTTTCCTCACTTTTCCTAGCACGTCTTGGTTCCATAGAAAGTCAAAATACAGTTTGAAAACGTTATAGTGAAATGCCAAGATTGTATGTCGAGAAAGAAGATAGCAAAATGATCGATGGCCCTGCCGGAGAAATGAAAATTCCAATATTAAGAACTGTTTTGCTACAATCATTATTGAAATGAGGCAACTGTTCCTCCCCCAAATACCCTAAACACTTCAAGCACCTACCTTCTCGGAAATGATGACAGACCTTAGTAGAGTGGGTACTCAGATATCAAAAACGTGATGGTACACTGTTGCGAATAGTTTTGAGTAGACATTTTTAGCACAATGATTCTGTGCCGGGGACAATCCTTCACATTTTGTGAGGCAGACAAGCCTGCCATTTATATTGCAGACAGGTACCCGCTGCAGACTCAGCCAGCCACATCATTCCCTCATGTTTCTGCCCTCCCCTCTACTCAGATCAGGAAAGCCGGTAGGATTGTTTGCCTTTTCTCCATGCAGTGATATCAGATGTTTCTATTGCCTGGGTACCAAGTACCTAACCACGAAAACACACGGGAGAATATTTAAAATCTAGTCACTTAAACTTGTCACGTCAGGGGCCGGGCACGGTGGCTCGTGCCTGTAAGCTTCAGCCTATGAAGCGGCCGGGGCTAGGGATCGCAGTTTGAGTCCCGCCTGGGGCCCATAGTGAGACCTAGTTCCAAAAAAATAGCTGGGTGTGATGGCGTGCACACCCAGCTGTAATCCCAGCTACCTGGGAAGCTGAGGCTGGGGATTGCTTGAGTCTGTGGTACCCCGGGCAATGAGAGCCTGCGGTTCCACGGGCAAAAATAGCGAGACCTAGTCTCCAAAAAAAAAAAAAAAAACTTCTAGTCAGTTAAACTTGTCATGTCAGGAGAGCTAGTTTTACCAGCGAGTAACCATGATGACCCAATGCTTTCTTTTGTTTTGCTTTATTTTTGAACCATTTTCCTTTTGTTTTCGTTTGAATAGATGTCTATGGAGGTAATGTGGGATAGAAAGACAAAAGCACAGACAGACAGAAACAGAAACACTGAGATCTGACCGTAGACCTGAGGCTGCAGAACTAAGGCTAGCAGAAGGGGAGGATAGAAAGCGGGGAGCCAGGGGATTGGGACCCCAGGGACAACAGTGGGAGACTGATGGCATAACTAGAGTCATGAACCTGCACCCCTAAAATAGATACAATACTGGGAACCAACAATCTAATAATACTTTTGTAAGTACCTTTAAAATCATCGTTTCTTGTCTCTTTTCTACTCTGTTTAACAACTATCATAACTAATAACAGGATGCACGCCTGTAATCCCAGCTATTTGGGAGGTGGAGGCTAGGAATCACTTGAGTCTGTGGGTTCAAGATAACCCCAGGCAACATAGCGAGATCTAGCCTAAACCTAATAACAAAAACTAACTTGATCAGCACGTGCCCACAGCTGCCACCCGGCCTCAGGCTGACAGTGGCACCAATAGCGCACCCACCCAGCACCCTCTGCCTGCAAGCTGGCGGGTAAGAGGGCTTCGGGGGCTGGTCAGGGAGACCCGAACCAGAACAGTGTGGGCAAGAAAAGAGCCACTCAGCATCAAGGAAACGGAGGGATGGGGCGGCTGTGTGTGGAAGGTCTTGCCAGGTCACTCTCACTCCACTTGGTCCTCAGGAGGAATAAGAAAAACAAACTTTGCAAACAGCTACACAGAACGCGTGAGGGACCCGATAAGCACCCTGCCAATACAACTGGGCGGGATGCAGGAGAAGGACTAGCATAGAACCTAATGGACTGGAGAGACAACCATGGTGAAGACCTATCACAAAAGCGTGCCTACAGACTCATCAGGAATGGATGAAGCAAGACCCCATCTTGGGAAAGGCCACCCAAGAAAACAAGGAGTCCGTCCCTCCCCACACCGGGGGAGAGGAAGTCCACAGAGTTG
>PVHY01012340.1:0-44898 GCA_004024945.1 Uropsilus gracilis | reverse complement strand
AAAAATAAAAGACTAAAGGACTAAACAAGGACAAACAGCAAAAAGAAAGGAGGCAAAGAAACCAGGGGAGATGTGGTGTGTGTGTGGGGGGGGTATTCCCATGGGGATTAAAAGTTATACAATCACATATTGTAAAATATGCAAAAATAAAAAATTAAAAAAAAATAAAAAAAGAAGTGCCCACAGCACATCCAGAGTGTCTGTCCCATCTTTGGGCAGTGTCACCTGCTGGTGTTGACCAGAAGATGCCCTCAGACAGCTTTCACTCTTGATCCTAGCAGGCCCTATGTTAAAAAAAAAAAAAATGACCTCCTCTGCTAAGTGGTAATTGCTCAGATATTTGAAGGCAGATCTTGCCTTGTTATTTTCCTTTCCTTCTTCTTTTAACCAATATGGATCCAACTCTTTCAATCTTTCTTTCAGTGATAGTATTCTTTGACCCTTTATCACCTTAAGCATGATCCTTCTCAAGGCTTTATTTGAACAGGGTTTTAGCCTCTATTAAAAAGCCATGTAGGTAAACTGTAGAAATTGGTCAGTGGATGTTGCTTCTTGTGAGGGAAGGGGCTGCTGTTGAGCTTTCTTAACATATCTGCAAATACACAGTGCAGCTGCAGGTTCTGGTTCCATTACTGGGCAGAATGGGAAGCACCTAAGAAGTCCTCAAACCTGCTTGCATTAAATAGGTCTACAACTATTGCATCAACATGAAAAGGAAGTTTAATGTAATTAATGTGAAATAAAGAGAAGGGAAAGGATAAAATTGTTTCCACTGAAACACCCAAAGTTAACCATTCTCTTGTGGGTACATGCCCAGTCAAACTGGGTCAACTCAAAGCAGCATCTCAAAAGTTTTTTGCTGCATCTCAAAAATTCACCACAAGTCTAAAGCACCTTCTGGTGGGGAACCCACAAGAAAGGGGCAGAAGTGGACAGACAAGCTTGGAAGAAAAGAGAAAATCAAAATACAAATCAAGATAAAGGCTGCCATAGTCAGACTCCTCACTTGTCTGTCTCTTCCAGTGTCTCCTTCCATGTCCCCTAAGTTTCTGGTATAATTCCAAGACCGAAAAGTGAGCATAGCTTCTCCTTTATATGTCTGCTCTGTGTGCCTCCTGCAGTCTTCTTTCTTCCTTCTTCATATCTCTCCATTTCTCCTCAGCCAGGTTTTTTCTCTATCTAGCTTTACCTCCTTGCCCAACTCTACTTTCCTTAGAATAGGGCAGGGAACCTGGAAACGACCTTTCCCTGTTAAGAGTCCCAGCTTCTGAATCTGGATCAGATGCTGTCTTTGGGTGGAGGTGCCTATAAAGGGAATTATAGCAACAGAATATCTCTGTGTTAAAAGGGACATATTTCTCACCTTCTACTCACTGATGAATCTTCTCAACAGAGAAGCAGAAGAGTACATGGGTAAGCTCACAAGTTCTGGAATGGGACTGCCTAGATTAGATTTGGGTCTCAGTGTACTCAACTATAAAATAAAACTGTAGTATCTTTTCATGGAGTATTATACAATGTCTGATATAAAGTATGAACCTTATGCATGTCAGTCACCACTATTGCTATTCACATTGTTGCCATGACAATCGTCTGACCTCTTAGTGGTGGGAAACCCCTTACTTCCCAAGGCAATTCTTTCCCTGTGCTCAAAGATCCCAGGACTAAAATGCCCATATTTCAGTGGAGTTGAAATCTGTGTCCTGTAAATGCCATGCGTGGAGCCCTGTTCTATTCTCTAAATATCAGTTCAGACTCTTTCTTGTTTGACAGTTTCATATGTCTTTAAAGGTGAGATCACATATCATTAAGTCATCTACTAAGCTTTATTAACTATCTATGCTATAAACTAGATTCTAGGTTTGATGAAACCAAAGTCTGGAAGGTTTGCTCATCATTGCTCAGCATCATTAGTGCAGCTTCTGCTATACAACAGGCATGCAAGTTAAAACCTGAAGATGAACAGCCTTCTTGCCAGTCCACCTTTACTACTGTAGTAAGAATTGCCTCAAGTCAAGACTGCACTTTGGTATTGAAGAAGTTTTGTGAGATGTTAGGAGTAGAATAGCAGTTCAATTTGAAGATATGCATAAAATGGTATATGTTTTCTCCATTAGTGATATATTCTTGCAGTTCACAGACCATTCCAAGGAGATAATCAGGGCACTCTGTCCAAGAAGATGATCTGAAAGGAGAATGCTTAGTCAAAGTCCTCCCCAAAAGAACAGATGGGACAAGAGGTCAAAGATTAGCTCAATATGGGCCAAAGTAGGGGAAAGTGATAAACATACCATGGGGGTTGGAAAAGGAGGAATCAGAAATACTGTAAGAGGTGAATAATTTGAACATTGACTCAGGAAACTATCCAGTGAACAAGGGAGTCTACTAGGTTGTTGCTTGTCAGGTAAGTTGGGAGTTTTTGATGGGATAAATAACTGTGGCATCTTAGTCTGTCCAGAGCACATACTAAAGCTGTATTTTATGTAGTGTAAGCCTGGCAGCCTGAAAATTCAAATAAAGCCTTGCAATATTGTCAGCGATTTTCACTGTTCATCTGCATTATTGGCAGCTTTGGCATTTCAGATATTTTCATCAGCAAAGAACCTCATATGCATTTAGGGACATGTCTGCTCATGGTCTTCTTCTGAAGAAACAGCTTTCCACAATGGTTGCTAGAACCCTTTCAAGGAACTTCAGATTCCTGGCTCCATACTGGACAGAGCAGGCACTGTGCTTGTGTGTTGCTGTTCTGTGATCCTCTCCCAAATGAGGTGAAATATCTCCAAAACTGTGTAGCCCTTCATTTCAAGGACTCAGCAGCAATACTGTTGATGTCCAAAGTCTTACAAAGTCCATCTTGAAAACGGTCCTTAGCATTTACCCACAGAATCTCTCCCTATGGAAAATAGATCCAACTGTTTGACCTGAACTGAGAACATCATTGTGCTCTGTCTGAACCCAGCAAAATACACATTTTTGCTCCCACCCTCCAGTGCACCAACATAAATCCTCCTAGCTATGTCAAAACCCCAGGTATATCTCATAGTAACATTGTAGTCAGTTATCAAGATGGCACCCAGTAATTCCTGCCTTCTTATGTTTACATCCTGCCTTCTTATGTTTACACCTTGTGTAGCTTTTCCCATATTGTTCCAGAGTTGGTACATGTGAACAAAGCTCATACAGCAGAAGTGGTCCTGCCAAAGTTAGGACACTCTTGTCCTGCCTTGGGCTCTCTTTCACTTTGCTTCTCTTAGATCACTTGCTCTAGAAGAATATAGCTGCCATGTTCCATGCCTTACAGAGAGGTCTGAATGATGAGGAATTAAGGCTACCATTCAACATTTGGTGGGTTGTTGAGGAGTGTAGCTGGCAGCCACAGAATGAGCCTTGTTGGAAGTAGATACCCCAGCCCCAATTCATCCCTTGGGTGATGCCACTCAGGTGACAGCTTGATCATGACAGACCCCAAACCAGAACTGCCTGGCTAAGCCACTCTCAGATATCCAACACTCAGAAACCTTGAGATGAGAAGTTTCTAATGTTTTGAGCTACTAAACTTGGGGGAAATTCACTATACAGCAATAGATAACTAATTAAAAAAATTAGAGGCCATGGAGGTCAATTGTCAATCCCAGGTGTCTACTACTCCATATATTCAACCTGGACCATCCTGCTACAGTAGCAATATCACTTGTGGCTGGAAGACTGGTAATGCTGGTAATGCAGAAGGAAGGAAAAATGACTGAAATGATTCCTTACAATAAGAATACCCTCACTTTATAACCATGATTATGGTGAAAACCACTCATCAGGACTTCTGAATGCCCCATTATCTGGAGGAGTGACTGAAGCACACTTCCCACCAATTCTGAAGGTTAATCAAGAACTTAAAAGTATAACATGGATGGTTGCTTCAAAGGATGCTGTATAAAATCCACTGTGCTGTTATCTTCCATTGCTAATAGAGATGGGACCACTTTAATCTGTTAGCACTTCCATTCAGAAGAACCTAGCACCGTTTAAAGCCATCACAGCAAATGACTTATGCCAGAGCCATGCCTGTTTAGTAGGAAACTCTATGTTGTCTATTAAATGCGGAAGCTTTTTTAGAATCAGAGCTTGCCAGTGAGGAGGACAGCAAGCTATAGGCCTTCCTCTTGGCAGTCAAAGAAAAATTGCCGGTGGTCAGGAGCAGTTTTCTTATTGAGAAAGGTATCATGCCCACTGAAATGCCAAGGTAGGCTCCCTGTCCAGATTCTCAGTCCTGCAGCTATGGCTTCATTAGTATTGAGGCTATTTTATGAAGTCTTTTTATTCTTGCAGGTTGTCATTCTGACTTAGTTACTAATCCTGGTCACACATTAAGGGCTTTGATTAAGCAATTTGCTTTTTCCCTTCCTCTCTTCCACTGAAAGATTACAAAGTTTGAGCATGAGGTTAAAGGATTACAGCTGAGTCCTGAGAGTGCCGACACTGCTCCAGCTGCCTGTCATTTCCTGGAGTGGTTACTTATCTGTCAATATTTCTTCTCTTTTTTCCCAAGTCCCAGGCCTACTTGATCTTGTCCGTTTGGCTCGGCTGGCAGAGGAATAACAAGGGTCTTCCCATCATGCAACACTCTGGGATACATCATGACAGAGAAACCTCAAAGCCCAGGTCAATTATAACAGGAGATATGTTCCACCTCTGGCCTGGAATGTCTTCTGGGGCTGCAGTTTTTTAAAACTAAGTCACCTGAAAAATGCAAGGAAATGTGTGTCAGATTCCTGCCTGGCTTTCTGGTTGTTTACCAGGATACGAATAGCAGAAGACAAATACTCGGGGGGTGTGTGCGTGTGTGTGTGGTTTGTGGTTGGGAAGAGGGAATAAAGTTGGCAGCTCCCTCATTGTGCCGTAATTACTTTTTAATTAGAATTCATTGAATACAGATGAATTCTTCCTGTTGTTTCACGCACTGATGTTTTTAATATTCCCACATCAGATATTATGAGGCAGTAGCCAGCAGTGAATTACATAAAATAACCCCGTAGCTGGTGGTGACTTACAGAAAGTAACCAACTTAACCATTTGTCTTAGATGAAAAATGATCTTACACCTTTTTGTGGATTCTATTGCTGGTGTGTTGATATAGGATTTGTTTACTCTCATTCCTGCAGGAAAAAATATCATAGTTCTTGTATCAAATTACTGTAACTGACTGGAACATTTTTATTTCAAATAATGTAGCATCATTTTTTTTTCTTGGTGACACTGATAAATTTGCAGGATTTCTCATTTTCCCCTCCTACCAATGAATAATTTGAACGTGAATGGAATGTACAATTTCATGCTGTTAAAAAAAATCATTGCTCATCACATTCTAATTGTAACTAAGTTTGAACCTGAATAGCTATTTGCAGTATTTTGATAGAAATAAGAAGTAATTTCCATTTTTTTGCTCCAGGGTCTCTCTACATGAACTGACATATGATGCATTTTTGAAATCACACTTAATAATTCTCTTTTCATTATAAACAACCGCACCCTTGTTGAATAGCAGACCTAAAATTAGGCTTACACAGGCTAGGTAATATACGTAAGAAACATGATTTATTCTAATGTAATAATGGCATAGATTTATAAAGCTTGACTACTCCAATGCTCCTCGTTATGGTTGTAAAATATTTGTGGCCGCTATGGGATTTTCTAGATCATTATTTTAAAAAAGGAAAAACCCATTTTGACAGATGAACTGGGGCCATTCTGAGCAAATCACAGATACTTCATATAACAAGGCCTCCAAAGAGGGGAGCATACACTTATTACTATGGCAACCCAGATCAAAACACTATTTTAGTGGAGAGTTTCCAGTTTTACAATGCAATGATGATTGTTTATAGTACCATTGAAACCAGATTCAGCAAAGGTTTAAGAAATGAGCTGACAAGAGGAAAATCATTATAGATAAACTGGGGATACCTGAATGGGATAGCATGGAATCTGCCATTATTTGATCAAATACTGAAATTTATTGCCCAGGACAATAGAAATAATAGAAGAGGATCCAGATGATGAGAAACATTCTGAAGTTTCTTCTGTCAAAACGGTTTGGACTAAGATCAGTTCTATCTTAAGTGAAAACTTTGAAAGCGAAGAGGTTTTCCTTAGTATTCCTCTCTCTTATCCCTTGCTTTTCTGTCTGCAAAACGCCATCTTGTAGCTCCATAGTTATGAGCCAATACTTCTTTCCCTAACATATTCCTTCTGACAAAGTGCAGCCTGCCACAACTCAAAAACAATGCCCATCACACAGGACTTTGTGCTCACAAGTCTACAAGAAGTGACAGATGGTTGCAACTCTGTGTGGTTATTTTTATATAAACAGAATTTTTATATACAGAGAGCAAGATGGTCTGGATCATGAGGTTGTCCATTTTGCTAAATTTGCCTTAACAAGTCTAAGGACACAACTGGGTGGACAAAGTACGCTACAGTGCAAGGCTACATGGCCATTTACTTGTTTAGCTGCTATTTGTTGTGCCTCTTCCATGTTCTGATTGATGTGCACAGTGGGTGGGTGTTCCTGGTTAGACACAGGTACAGCTTACAGAGGGTGATAGTGAGGGCTATGGAGAAACAGTGAAGGATGCAGAAATAGAACACAACTCGAATAAGCCACAAAGAAAAAGAAATACTGGATGGTCTCACTTATATGAGGGATAGAGGGAAAACAAACAAACAAATGGGCAAAAAAAATTTTTTTTTAAACTGTCAACAGAACTGAGGCACAGAGCAAGAGAAGGGGAGGGTAAAATCGGGGGAGGGATAGGCACAAGAGATTAAGATGTTTCACTGTTTCACAGGTGTTAAGGTGGTGGGAGAATCCTGGGGTAGGCAATGATGTAAAATATATAAATACATATACAAAATTTTTAAAAAAATAACACAACTGGAGTGGAATAGACTTTAGATTCATTCCAGGACTTATTAACCAAAATAGTCTTCTAGTCTTTGAGGGGGAAAAAGAGAACATATACAAAATTTTTAAAAAAATAACACAACTGGAGTGGAATAGACTTTAGATTCATTCCAGGACTTATTAACCAAAATAGTCTTCTAGTCTTTGAGGGGGAAAAAGAGAACCACATATATTGCAAGCCTGATTTTATGCAAAGTTCTGTGCTAGGAAGGAGCTTGGCAAACAATACTATGTAATATTATGTCATATTACATATGTTTATTTTGCAGATAAGCAAACTAAAGCTCACAAAGGTTAAATGAAAACGCACAAGTGTATTGAACAAATACCTTTCTAGCATTTAGGATCCAGATACTGTTGTAAAACACTTTACAAATATTAACTTATTTAATGCTCCTAGAGACCACATAACCGGTAAAGGGGTACCATTTTCATTCCCATTCTACAGATAAGGAAAATAAAGCACAGAGATCTTAAGTTCTTGCTTTAGATCAGATAGCTAATAAGAGGCAGAGGCAAGGTGTGAGCACAGGCAGAGTACAAGGCAGGCAGGCGCTGGGCATGTTGCGTAGCTGTGACAGTAGTGGACAGCTATATGTAATTAACAACACGGCTGCAATCTAAGCAGGTCAGTTGGCAAGCTGACTTTGTTCTCAGCTTCTTTGCTGAGAATATAGTGAGAAACACACTGCAGCTACCAAATATTTTAAAGATCAAACATATATTGCATGGGTTTTATTTCCACAACTTAATTATTCCTTGTCAAGAATAAAATTATGCCTCAAAATCATCTCAAAGATTTCACTTGCTCATAGTAACAAAGAGATTGCAGAATTAGAAAGGGTCTGAGCAAGTGATTGAATCCATAAAGAATTTTACAATGTCAGAAAGTTTTGAAAACCTTAAGTGGTTTTGTATTGCGTTATGTCAGTGGTATGGTGATAAATTGTACCAGCTTTTTTTTAAATTATTTTTTTATTTATATGTAAATTTCACATCTTTGCAATCCCAGGGATTTGCCCCCCCCTCCCCCTCCCCCTTTCCCTTCTGTCCATTGTTGTGTGCTTCAGTTTGGTGCTCAGCCTGCTTTGTCTTTTCCTCATGACTTTTATTTATTTATTTATTTTTCTTCAATATGTCCCATATATTAGTGAGACCATTTGACTTCTGTCTTTCTCTTTTTGACTTGTTTCTGCTAGTATGATTTCTTCTAAGTACATTCATGTTGTCAAGAAGTCGTCTAATTTGTCATTCTTAATTGATGAGTAGTATTCCATTGTGTATAAATACCACATTTTTTTCAACCAGTCGTCTTTTTTGGGACACTTGGGTTGCTTCCATGTCCTTGCAATTATAAATAGTGCTGCGGTAAACATTCGGGCACAGGTGTCCCTTTGTACCCACATTGAGGTCTCTTTTGGGTAGATCCCCAAGAGAGCAATTGCTGGGTCAAATGGTAGATCCATTTTCATTAATTTGAGGGTCCTCCACACACCTTTCCATAGAGGTTGGACCAGTTTACACTCCCACCAGCAATGTAAGAGTGTTCCTTTCTCTCCACATCCTCGCCAGCACTTGTTATTACTTGTTCTTTGAATGTGGGCCATTCTTACTGGTGTAAGGTGGTAGCTCATTGTGGTTTTGATTTGCATTTCCCTTATTGCTAGTGATAATGAACAATTTTTCATGTGTCTGTTGGCCATTTGTACCTCCTCTTTGGAGAAGTGTCTTTTTAGTTCTTCTCCCCATTTTTTGATTGGGCCTTTTATTTTGCTTTTGTTTAGTAGTATGAGTTCTTTGTGGATCTTCGTTATTAAACCCTTCGTTATTAAACCCTCCACTATTGTGGAGTGCAAAAATTTTTTCCCATTCGGTTGGGCTTCTTTTAGTTTTTTTTTGTTGTTTCTTTTGCTGTACAGAAGCTTTTTAGTTTGATATAGTCCCATCTGTTTATGTTTTCCTTCATTTTTTTGCCATCTGTAGATGCTTCCAGAAAGGGATTTCTGAATTGTAATTCCTGAAGGGTTTTACCCAAGTTTTCCTCTATGTATATTATGGTTTCAGGTCTGACCCCTAAGTCTTTTATCCATTTTGAGTTGATTTTTGTACATGGTGTGAGGGAGCTGTCTTGGTCCATTTTCTTGCGTATCTTAGTCCAATTTTCCCAGCACCATTTATTGAATAGGCTATCTTTGTTCCAGCGTAAGTTTTTCACTCCTTTGTCAAAGATTAGTTGACTGCACATGTGTGGTTTTATTTCAGGGCATTCAATTCTGTTCCATTGGTCTGATTGTCTGTTTTTGTACCAGTACCAAGCTGTTTTAAGTATTATGGCTTTGTAGTATAATTTGAAGTTTGGAATTGTAATACCTCCATTCTCTTTTTTTCTGGTCAGGAGGTTTTTTGATATTCTAGGTCTTTTATTATTCCATATGAATTTCATTAATTTTTGTTCTACCTCTTTAAAAAATGTCATTGGGATTTTTATTGGGATTGCATTGAATCTGTAGATTGCCTTTGGTAAGATGGCCATTTTAATGATATTTATCCTTCCAATCCATGAGCAGGGAATGTCTTTCCATTTCCTTATGTCTTCTTCTATCTCTTTTAGTAGTTTTCTAAAGTTTTCTTTGTAGAGTTCTTTCATGTTTTTTGTTAGGTTTATTCCTAGGTATTTTATTTTTTTTGGTGCAATGATAAATGGGATGGTTTTTCGAATTTCTTCTTCTTCTTTTTGACTTTTTGTATATAGGAAAGCTTCCGACTTCCGTGTGTTGATCTTGTATCCAGATACTTTACTGAACTGGTTTATTATTTCAAGCAGTCTTTCTGTGGATTTTTTGGGGTCATCTATGTAGAGAATCATGTCATCTGCATATAATGATAGCTTCAGTTCCTCTTTACCTATTTGTATCCCTTTTATGCCTTTCTCTTGCCTTATTGCCCTAGCTAGAACATCTAGTACAACGTTAAAGAGTAATGGGGAGAGTGGGCATCCTTGCATGGTTCCGGATCTCAACTGGAATGCTTTTAGTTTTTCCCCATTTAGGATAATGTTTGCTGTAGGTTTGTCATAGATGGCTTTATGTACTAGCTTTTATTCAACTAAATGTGTGCATGTTTATAAGTTTACTTTGTATTTCAAAGAGAGACTCATCTGTCTAGACTGATAAGGCAGTGTTATAAATGTGTGGCCATTGTTAATTGGACCACCAGCATCTCTTCCCCCTTGTCCCTGAATTTTCTTTGGGGAAAGAACTCCCCCCCCCCCACTACCTTTCCATTACTTTCCATGTTGACTTTGAGAATGAATCTTGGCTGTGCAGGATCTTCTGTGCAGATAATCTTTCTCTGTGTTTGGATTTGATGATATGGATCTATTGACAGTCTTGACAATACATCAGGTTCTGAGAATAATCCCAACATGAAGGGGAGCAGAAACAGACTGAAAAAGGTGAGGTTCCCCTCCCTTGCTGTATGCTTCAGATCTATCATCAGCTTGCTAGTTTTGTCTTTTCTTCAGCTTTCGCTCAGTTTCTCTATACTCTGCATATGAAGGAGGGGGGAGTGAAAAAAGCCAAAATAAGAGGGAAGCACATGAGGAAATACGGTGATGGTTCATGGGTGCTGTTGTTACTAGTGAACTATGAGGATGACACCTGAGGAGAAAAACCAATTATTATTAAAAAAAATGAGCAATGATATAAGAAAAGAAAAGTTTTTAAAAAAAAAGTGAGACCCAATGACATTATCTGAGCTTGTGAATAAAGCAGCACCCAAATTTATTTTACTTTTTTTTCAAATTTTTTAATTTACTACATATATATATTACATTGATGTCTACCCCAATGTTCTCCCTCCACCTTATCAGCTGTGAATCATCATTTTAATCTCTTTTGCCTATCTCTCCCCCTACTTCACCCCCTCTCCCCCTCTTGCCCTATACTTTCATTCTAACAGTTTTAGAATTTCTTTGTCCTTTTGTTTGTTTTACCTATAGCCCACATATAGATAAAATCATCTAGTATCTCTCTTTTTCTTTCTGGCTTATTTCCACTAATATGATTCCTTTTGGGTCCATCCATGTTATCACAAATGCTTCAAATTTGTCTTTTTTGATTGCTGAATAATATTCCATTGTGTAAATATACCACAACTTTCTGATCTTTTGGAATGTTCTGAAGCATTTGCATTGTTTCCATATTCTGACTATTGTAAATAGAGCAGCACCCACATTTAATATACCCCTGGCTCTCTCTGTTAAAAAAAGCAAGTACTTTTCCCTTTTGCCTGAGCTGGTTTGACTCAGAACTTGTGTTAATTGCAAACAAAGGAGTTTTAATTAACACAGGATGAAAAAAACTATTCTAAGAATGTCTTCTTAATCCTCCTTCCTCATATACTTCTCTCACATTAGTAGATGCCTAATCTACTTTCTCAAATACTTCTCAAATATTTCCACTTATTATCATTCAAAAAGTCATCATCTTATCCAAATCATTTGCGGCAACCTTCTCTTCACCATGTTCTCTTGTCCCTAAGTAGTGACTTAGGAAGCACTTGGAATTCTTAATATTGCCTTTAGGGTCCTGTAAAGGCTCCTGCTAACTCTTTTCTGGGTCCAGATCCAGGGAATAACTCAAGTCTTGCCCCACACTCCAAAAAAGTTTTGGTTTCTATTTTCACCCTAAAGAATCCACCTTCACTTGGTCAATGATTCCTCTTATCTCTTTTCACTTTTTTCTCACAGTTCCAACTTTACCTTCTCATATTACACTCCATGTATTCTGACTTTCTTCTTTTTTTTTTAAACCCCTCCTCTTGCCTTTCTTATTTGCTCATTCACAACTTCTGTTGAGTTCTTTGTATAATTGATAAGCGATAAGTTTTCTGCAGATTCTTTATCAACTTACTGAAGTCATAGAAATGTATTGTGAGAATGCTTTGAAGTCTGTCTCACTGCCCACCTCCACCTAGTGGCATTGACTGAAAGTGCAGCAGAGCCATCAAGAGCATTTGGAGTGGATTGACGTTCTCACATTCCCAGTATCCTCTTCTTCAAAGGAAAATTGCATTTCAAGGAAGTTTACAAATGAAGTATAGAAATGAAGCCATATCTTTCACTTTAGGATTTTCTCCTTTCCTGAATATTAATGATTACTACCATATTTCACTATTTTTGAAGCCATTGGTTCATTAACT
Source organism: Uropsilus gracilis (assembly GCA_004024945.1). Classification (NCBI taxonomy): domain Eukaryota; kingdom Metazoa; phylum Chordata; class Mammalia; order Eulipotyphla; family Talpidae; genus Uropsilus; species Uropsilus gracilis. The sequence goes on along the minus strand of PVHY01012340.1, from coordinate 32,735 downwards.
TTTCCCATTTTCTTTGGAGATCCTTGGTGGTATTCTGCTCCTCTTCTATTCCAGAAAACCTCCTCTTCTGCTCTCACCTTCTCTGTTAGTTTCACTTCCTGCTATTTGGTATGGATCTCAGCTAAAGCTATTTCTTCTTACACCGTTTTTTTCTCTCCTTCCTTTTGGTGTTCTCTTTCTTTGCCCATCCTTTCAAGCTGGTGTGTTCACATTGGAAGGGAACACATGGTCTCACAGCATCTCTGCTGAAGGTTTGGCCCAAGGACCAACTCAGGCTTTCTCTGAGGTTATGTTTGTATCCTATTTGCCAGGATACAGGGAGGGCAAGTTAGGTTTCTATTTTTGAATCAACACCTCACCTAGCAGTAAGAAATGAAATCATGTTAATCAGGAAATATTTAAACAGGTAAGGACTTAGTTAAAAATGTATTTTTTGCACTGAAGATAGTAATCAAAACTGTGTTATGTTTATGATATATAAAATATACTATATAAAATTATATCTATATGAAAATATAGATATAACTATATTAAAATAATTTATCTATATTATATATTATAACTTATCTATATTATAATAGGCAAATTATAAAGACTAGACTTTTGCCTCAAAGATTTAGAGTAAGCAACATCATGCAGTGGAAAGAACTTGCCCAGTACTTGAGATGCCTGTCTTTGTTACTTATGACTGGGTGACTCTAGATGTCTTAGTATAGGGATAGAGCAAGGACTTAGGAAATTGGCAGGTTTGAATTCAAATCCAAGTTTTGACAAAATTGGCCACACGCTCTCCATTTTCATACGTAAATTAGGATGAATAACACCTTATCAGTAAGCATGTAAAGCATAAAATAGTAAAACACATAGTACTTATTAAATATAATTTTCCTTTTTTAGTTTCATAGATTTTCATAGCTCATCTATGTTTTCTGAGCCTCAGTAGTTACATCTGAGTTCTGCTCATGTCTGAAACTCAGTTACACCACAATCCTCTCCACTGTTTGGTAAAATAAGTCAATAGTTATCTTATTTTTCTGAGTTATAGCACATTAACTTTTTGACACAATGAAAGAACCTTCAATTCTTCAAGGCATCACTGCCTTTACTTCTTTCAATATGTCAGCTTTCTTTTGCCCAAGTGGGGTGCTCTATGAGTGGAGAAATATGGTCATAGGCAATCTCTCACTTCCTTGTTATTCCAATACCAATGGGAAGTTGCTCTTAGTTCCCATGGGGACAATCCTAGAGACGAGCCTTGATTGGCCTCTCTTGGATCATGTTTCTTCCAGGGGCAAGAAGGATGAGATTCTAGGGTGGGACACTGTTCTAGAAGCTTAAGATGTAATGTAAGGAATGTTCTTTGACATGAGGGAGACCTTTTTCTTATGAAAAGGCAAGGAACACTGGGGCAGACAATATAACTGATGTCTAACACATATATACTTGCCTACCTACTGTTGAGAGTCATTCTAAATTGCAAAATAGTACATGTGAAATACTTGGAAAATAGAATCATGTAAAATCTTATGATTTATTTTAATTTGGACCTACCTAGATGATAGTTACCCAAATATATCAACATAGCATTTTCTCTTTAGTGTTTTTGTTGTTGTTTTGTTTTGGGATCAGAATATTGGTCAAGAAAGAAGAGTCTTATTAATCTATGGTTCCCACAGAAAAACTCTCCAATATAGCTGGAAACTAGGAATCACCCCATTGCTTAAGGGAGCCACACAGCAATTCTCTTCCCAGGGGCACAATAAGCACTTCAAGGTGCACACTCCCCCTTCCCATTCAGTTCTCTCCCTCCTGCCTCACCCAGTAGAATACCCAGGGGGATTACAATGATTTTGAGTTTCCAAGGCTGCCAAGTAGTAGCCACTGTCCTTGAGAAAAGCTCATATAGCATAGACATTTCATTCTGGGTTAAAGGAACCCTCTTATACTGCGGGCTCTTTGTCCAGGAGTATTTAGTTAAGCTGAAAGAAAGGGCCAGAGTTCAACTTTCTTTCAACAAGTGTCTATGCACATACTTAGAGAAACATAGAAGTGTTCAGGTAGGACAATATACTGCCCTCTCTTCAGTGGCTCACTGCCTGGTAGAGAACATTAGCAAATATTCACATTCAAGGTCGCTGTAGCAATCTATATGGGGGAGCTTGCAGGATGGGCAGGGCTACTGTAATACATAGCATAGACTAGGCAGCTTAAACAATAGAAATTTATTTTCTGAGAATTTTGGAGGCTGCCATATTGAAGATCTATATGGCCTATATTCATGCCTGGTGAAGCTTTTCCTGGTAGCTTTACAGACATTGACTTCTCACTGCATCCTCACCTGGTGGAGACATCCTCTCTGGTGTCTCTTCCTGTGAGGGCCCCACCTTCATTACCTCTCAGAAACCTACTATCTCCCACAGGCACCATCTGTTGGGAGCCATGTTCAGGAAAAGAACTAGATGGAAGAGACTGATAATGATTTATGAGACCAACTTGCAGATCAGGACTTAGTGAACACAACCAACTCAGTTTTATAATGAGCTATATAATGGTCCTTATATAGCTTAACAAAAGAATGATTACAATGAAGCAATAAGAAAGGGGAAAATCCAGGATCTCATGGTACATGACATGTAGGCTAGGAGGATGGTGCACTTAGTACCTAACAGGAAAAATATCTGTGGAAGTAAACACTTTTATCTTTCAAGGACATATCTCTTAAGTGGGACTTTCTTAGGAGATTAGGTGTCTACCACCCCAGATAAGAGACTTGTGGTTACCATCTCTGGTTTGACAGAGAGGGACAGAAAGATAAAGTGTGCCTTTATCTAAGGCATAGCTCTTTATCTATACGGACACCCATCTCCAAACATCATCACAATGGGGATTAGGCTTTAGCATGTGATTTGAGAAGAGGATAAATCGACCCACTGCTGGCAGCAGTTCCTCCAAATGCTCCTGCAGAGAGGATGCTTTAGGGTAACATATAGTGATGGAACATCATGGAGTCACAGATCAACCAATATTAAAAGTTTGTCTGAAGTTGCTGCTTGCAGGCGTGTGGGCTGGGCAGCTAGCTGAGCACTGCCCAACTCTAGGGGTGCCATGAAGGTTGACTGTTGTCCATCTGTGGGTTTATCATACTTTTTTTTAATGGAAAAATGATTCTGAGCAAGGAGTCAGCTTTCAAATGTGCACAGTTAGGCAGTGACAAGGTTGAGCAAACTCCTCATCAAAGTGGTTAATAATTTTACTCCTTACAATTGACAATCTTTATGGTATGTTGACTGTTTCTCAGAGATTTTTGTGAGATGTTTTACATATTTGATTGCATTTGTTTCACAGAGTGTGAGGCAGGTTTAGCTCCATCTTGCAGCTGAAAGACTGAGGCTTAATGAAACTAGTACATAGCCACGGATACTGACGGACAGCATTTTATATGCAATGCACCTGCTTCTGAGATGGAGCCCCCAGTCTGTCTATTCCACTGCCAGTGCCTCCATAAAGGGCTAACAAACCCTCCACCTACTCTGATTCAGGTGCAGATCTGAGTCCCTTTTTCTGCTGCTCACCCCAATTTTCCAGCCCAGATGGCAAATGCTGTTGTCTTGTGAAGACTGAAAATAAGCCATTTGATTTCCTGGTCCCCTCCCTACACATTTTTTGGGGTAGGATTTTTATTTCTTCCATGGGTTTTGGCCTTGAAGGACATGTGGGAGGCCTATGGTTGCAGAGAGAAAGTTGTCTCTGAATTCATTGGGTGGTAATGTCATCCCCAGCCCCCGTCATACCACTTCTGATCTGTGGCATAGTACCCGATGTTGAGAGTGGTTGGAGCTGTCAGCGTGCCAGGAAACATTTAGCAGGGAGAAAAGGAAGGGAAAAAAAAGTACAGTGCATGTGTGTTGCCAGTTATTTAAAATAGGCCAATTACCTCAAACTGTAAAAACATACTCAAGTTTAAATACCTAAGAATCACTTTAACAAATTTAGTAACAGAAAATTCTCACTGCTTGCTCCACTTGTGCTATATTAAATGCAGTTTGTTTGAGAAGCTTGTGGTTGACTAACTGTGGGTTATATTTCTCTCTGTTACCCACGTATTCCTAAGTTCTGCAAATAGACAAAAACAGTTAAGTTTGTGCAACCAAACTGCTGTTAGCTTGTGAAGACTGAAAATAAAGCATTTGATTTCCTGGCCCTCTTTCTACACATTTTTGGGGTGGGATTTTTACTCCTATTATGAGTTTTGGTCCTGAGTGACCTATGGAAGACCTGTGGGTGCAGAGACTGCAGAGAGTGCAGTAGTGACCACTACTGAATTCACAGAGGTGGCTATGTCATTGGTCAGGGGGTTGGCTTCAAAGCAGGCCACAGTGACCCCCCTCAGGCAGGAAGAGACCAATCATGAAGATGGACAGATGTCCCTATGGTGAGACCTTGCGGAGGTCGAGGAGAAAATGGCAAACCTATATTAGACATGTCTTCTTCTTATTGTAGGCCAAGAGGAAATGTGAGAAGGGAAAATAAGCTTTAAAACAATTATACTGTGTTCATTCTAGAGTAGTCACTCCACTCAGGAGTTAATTGCTGTGGTGGGATTTAGACACAGTCTAATTAGGATTAGGCTTATACTGGGGAACAGTCACCTAACTAATTGGTCCACTGCATGTATGACTCTGAAAACCTGTGGTAAGAAACAATGGTGAGAGGAAGAGTCCGCCCAAATCTGGGGTGTTTCAAAGAAAAGGCATGAAATGTCAGAGCTGGAAGAAGCCTAGGATCATATGGGCCATGGGCTTGTTTAACAAGTGAGGTCCAGTCTCCAGCAGGTCGGTGCCCAAGCAGTGCTCTCCCCCTACTCCCAGGCCACCAGTGCTCAACAGATACCCAGGCTGCCTTTGATGGATAGCATCGAATCACTGGAAAGAGTAGCACTGACTGGAACTTGGCAGCCAGGCTGTGACCATAAAGAGGGTCTGAGAGTGGTAGGTTGAAAGTGGTATGCCATCCACCCAGGCTGTTGCATTCCAAGTTCTCTGGAAGGTGTGCCTAAGAAGAATCTTACACATTTTGTTCAAGTACTTTATCTCCCTTGTTATAACAGAAACATTCATGCTTTCCAACATTTACTGAACCTCTATCATTATGTGCTATGTACTAGGTTAGGTACCAAGGAGGAAAACAAAGAGCACATCGATCCCACTCTCATGTATAAGCAAAAGTCATACCAGAAGTTTCTAGGAAAACTGGTTTCCATGACATGTGGTGGGAAAAGAGAGGTCACCTGGATAAGTTCAGGAAAAATATGATTATTGTATCTACACACCTTCCATCACACAGTATCTTTAGAAAAATTCTTTGTAGGGGGAATTAGTGCTTACATATCCACCTCTAGAAGTCAGGGATCATTTAAATACAGGGGGGGAATCTACCAAGGAGAAAACTAATAGCTTTTCTTGTATTTTCAAAATATTCAGTAATATCTTCCCATGTTATATATTTTATTTCAGCTTGCTTGAAGGAAGAGTAAAGCTATGATAGGTCCTTTTAAATCCCTTGACTATTTCAGGAAAAAATTGTTCTTTATTGGAAAGGAGATTTTTAAAAGAATTCTTTGGGCTTTTTTTTTTTTTTGAAACTAAATAGTTATAAGGGGACTTTTCTCCTAGGAGCTAAACCTTACATAGCAACAGCATACATATTAAAAGCAGTGTCAAAATTATGTGTCTGCTGGGAGATGGAGTAAAGGAAGAGGTGTGGAGGGGGTCTGGAGGAGTGTTCAAGGGAGGGGAAAGTGAGAGTTGCTTAGATTTATGAAAAGCTACTAGCTCAGCATGATAAACAACACACACCAAAAGATAGCCTTCAAATACTGGCCTATGTGTATTTTTAATGCATTTATTTTTCCAACTAATACTTATTGAGTACTTAAAGGTGCCAGGACCTTTGCTGAAACAGATGGAGTCTCTGATATCATGAAATGGACAGTTTGATGGGGGAGATGCAAGTCGAGTAAGCACATGTATCATAGGCCCATTGCAGTTTGTTCTCTCCACTTTGGTCCAGTGTTGAAGGGTCATCCCATCTGAAACCTAGTCCCTTGTCATAAGGAAAAGAGTGATGATAGGGTCAAGAAACATGGCATTCAAAGGATGTCAATAGGATTGGGACATTCCATCCCCCCCAAAAGGAAGTACAACAAATATCTTTGAATACATAATATAAATTTTTACAAATTTACTAATAAAAATGTATGCTAATAAATGATAAGAAAAGTTATAGGGGAAAGAACAGAGGGTGGGGATGAAGAATAATGATGGGAGAGTGACCTAGGTTGGTGATAGTACTTTTGCAGAGTTTTCTCTGGGGAAGCAATATATCTGCTCAGACCTAAAGAATGAAGAGAATTTATGCAGAAGAAGAGTTAGGAGAAGAGTATAATAGACAGAGGAACAACATCTACCAATGTCCTGGGGCATAGAAGAACCAGTATGCTTGTCAGTGGAAGAGGTGACACCATGTAGTAGTCAACATTGGAGAACATGGAGCTGGAAGTCCAGGACCTAAATGCTAGATCTATCCTTAGCCTATCTTATCTACCACTCTGTACCTCAGTTCCCTCAAGTATAGTATGGGAATAACAGTTCTGACCTTGTAGAATCATTGAAGATTGAGTGTATGTGGCTCATGATGGTAGTTATTGTTAGTAGGGAAAAAGAGGACTCCAGTAACTAGGATGTGGTGAAGCAAAGAGATAGATAGAAATGAGCTTGGAAGGCAATGCATCAGGTTGGGCCTTGAAAAATTTGGTAAGACTGGATTTTAATCCTATACGGAATGTGATTTAAACAGGAAAAACTTAGTTCAGTTTATATTTTTCTACTTTGTGGAAGTCTCCTGTCATATTCTCCCAACGAAGAAATTCTCCATACAGACCACTAGCCAGAGTAGAAATGAAATCAAATACTAGTGAGATCCTGAGAAAGGAAGGACAGAAGGAAGTGGTAGAGAGAATGGAAGGAAGGAAGAAATGAGTTTCAAACTGGGAAAGGTACTTAGAGAAAAGCTGAGAGGTGGTTGAAGAAGACTGCTGCCTCCCTGGTTTGCCAAATACCAGAAAGAGGCATTTATTTTAATAAGCCTGGGGAAAAGACAGGAGGAAGGCAGGGCTGTTCTTGTTAAGGTCTTAGCAGCTGAGCAGTGCACACAATGAAAGGCAGGTGATTGAGTGGGCTGGGTGGCAGTCTGCCTCAAAGAGGGGTCCCCTGGCCCCCAGAGCAGTGGGTGGGAGGAGAGGGGCTCACACAGCTCTCACATGGCTCTCAAGAATCTCTCAAGAGATTCTCACAAAAGGTGACTGGGTCTTTGGCTTCACCTAAACCAGCATATCCTCACATAGCCATCTCCAGTCCTCAGCTGCTGCCCCCCACCCAGGGACCATGGTCGCTTTTGGGACACTGGGTGAAGGGTTGGATGAGGCTTCAGGTAGTCTCTTGGTGTGATGCTTTTGGGGAGATGGCATCATTTCATCAGCTGGATGACAAAACACTGTTAATGGCACCAATAAAGAAGTGTGAATGTAATTTTCTCCTTCTCGTTATTTCCTCAGTATTTGGCATATTATTTAACAGATCAACTGGCCAGTCATGATCCCTTCTGAAGTCAAGTTTTTCTTTTTGTACTGGAAGAGTCCTAAAATGCAGTATAGCTCCGATATTAGCTCATCGGTCAGAAATAGGCATATACATCTGCTGCACATGAGAGACACCAAATGAGAAAGTGATTGAGTTCACCCCAAGTTTTGAAATCTTTCAGGAAAGGCAGTTACAGCCTTTGAAGTACTGCTACTTTGGAGAAAAGAGCAGCTAGGGAGAAAATGTATAACCTTACTTATTATGCCACATTAAAATATATATGTATGTTGAGTTGCAGGAGAAGTAAAACTGAGAATATATGTGATCAGAATAAAGCAATATTTTGGGGCTTTACAGCAAGCTGATCTGATTATGCTCTGGGTTATTAGTTACGTGCATTTCTCTGAACCAGGCACTGTCTGGACACCTTGATCTCTTAGCTCTCTCAGTCTTCACAATAAGCACACAGGGCTGGCAGTATCACACCCCATTTTAGAGATGACATAACTAAATTAGGTCATTTGTCCAGGACCCTCCTGCTTACAGACTCAGACAACCTGGCTGCAATTGTCGGCCATCTTACCAGCTGACATGAGGCTGCCCTGTGATCCATAAAGTGATGGAGAGGGGCCAGTCAGACTCCACAAACATTCATTATCTCCCCTAAATGCAGGGGAGTAGGAAGGAAGGATAGAATATATCATCTTAAATAGTCACAGATACTATCAAAAAGGAAAGGCAAAAATCTCTTGCCTTTTTAAAATGGTACCGGGTGGGGATTTTGGAGGAGGGCTTTTCACCTTCTATCTCTACCCAATTAAAATCTTTACCATGGCTGTGTTTTACTACTGTGATTAAATATATATATATATATATTTAAGACATCTCTTTTTTTTTCTTACATATTTACTAAAGCATAAATAACTGGAGGGTTGTTGATTAATTTTCAACAGAAAAAGACCCAACTTGAAAAGATATGCTGACGAGTCATTTCCATGTGTGCTCATTTTAAACAACCAAGATGGAGGCTTCAATTCCCAAAGCAAGGTTGACAGCTTTGAAGTTTCAGGCTTGCCTGTTCATTCACTTCCCAGGGAGCAAGAGAAAGAAGACATGCAAGCTTAAATTCTCAAAGCTTTAGGATATTCTCCCCTTTGCCTTTTCCTACATTCTGTGTCCAACCCTTTGGCTCTTGTCTTACCTAGTACCATGTCTTTATTTTTTAAAAAATCTCAAGTTTTGGGAAGCTAATTTAGGGAACCATCTAATGGAAAAAATATGTTTGACAACTTATGAGTAATATTAAAAATAACGATGCATGTATAATCAAATGCCCTGACAAACAAATCCATCTAGAACCACTTTCCAAAAATAGCAGGAAAAGCAATATAAAATGAGTTCTATAAAAACACACCACTGTCCATGTTGCCAGATATAATTTCATTAAGGATCTCTTTTGTTCTGGTCCTCCTTTTACCTTTGAGATCAAGGCTCTCCTCCCTACCTGTGATTGACTGTGTGGAGACCAGAGCAATTAGCCAACTTAATTTGACAGTTATTTTAGAAATTGGCTCCTAAATTATGAGACAGGTCTGACTAGGCATGTGGTTACTTCACAAGGGAATTTCCCCCAAGTGTTTACTTGTCTATGTGAATTCCTGCTGTGAAGCTAGCAGTTGCGATGTTGAATAATAAGTCCCATTTGTTTTCTGCAAAGAGACTTGCTGCTGGATGTGGCTCGTCTTCAGCCAATCTCTGAATTAAATGCACAAATTATCACTTAATTGTTTTAATCTAAATAAAGTTGATAAATTCATCCTCATGTTCCCAATTAGGAAGCCAGGTTCACTTAGAGTATCAAATATTACAATGAGTTTTTGAAATGAAATAAATTATTTAAACTTTTTCATCCCTAATCTGTATCATTCATTTACAAACACAAATATATTTTGAGTTCCTATAGGGTGGCAGATACCATAAGTATAACAGTTGCGGATACTGGATATTCAAGAACTAGTATGATGAAAACTTTCTGTGAATGTCTTAAAGCCTGTTGCAAGCATGGGGCAAAAACGAGAAAGGAACTAACATCTCACAGTCATTTTCCTTAGGCCAGTTGCTTTAAGAGCTTTAAACCAACCCATCCCTTCTCCCTACATCTCTGCCATATGGCTTTTCCTTCTCCATTTTATGCATTTACTCAAACAGACTTCCCTAGCACCCTACTGAATTCCAATCCTACCTGGGATTGGAATTCAGCACTGCCGGATTGCCACGTCACTATTTCACGGTCCATCTAGATAGAAAGAATCCTATGTTTCTAGGAATTTCAAAATAGTCCAAGTCTATAATCTCATTCATTTCTCATTTATTGCTTGTCAGGTTGGCAGGTAAGATACTATCTTTTCCATTCTACTTGCCATGAAGCTGGGCCTCAGAGGGGATTAACAAGAAACTTAAGGCCCCAGAGCCAGTGGAGAGGGGAGCTGGGATGAGAATGAAAATGCAGGCTTCTTCCCACAGGCTGTCCTCAGCATATAGACCTGTGCTGAGCTGAGCATGGAGCTGAATTCCAAGAAAGCAAGAATAAAAACACGCAACCCACAACTGGGAAATACCCACAGGGAGCACTTTAACAGCATACTTGTTAGTTAAGAGCCACTGTTCATAAGTGATATACTGAATTGTGGTGGTACTTCTAGTGTGCATTACACATTTATTCAGCTGAAAAGGAGGTGAGGTGGTGGGAGCTCAGAGGTCAGGGAGAAGGACTAAGTGCCAAAAAACACTAGGCCGAGGACTTTGTGCCCCTGAGCAAATAATTTGACCTCCCTGTCCCTCTGTATGACCTTGAACAAGTCCCTTACTTCTTCAACCATCTCAGCTAGGAAATGTGTTTGGTGTGTGTGTCTGTGTGTGTGAGTAGGCACATATCAGAGTGTGGGGGAGATGTCACCATACATCAAATGCTGTGGCTGAAGTGAGGTCCTTGGGGAAAATGTATCGCAGTCCCTTTGCCCCCACCAGAAAGATTTTCTCACAGTGTGGTGAAAGGTGCCACTTTTTAATAACATCATTGGAATATCAGCTTCTTGCAAGATACAGTGGGACACACTGCAGTGTGCCATCTTGTGACATGATAAAAGAAGAGATTCCTGTGTGAACTCGAAGGTACAGACCCTTCAGGAAAAAGGGCCTTGTCCTCCTAGGGTCACGTGCGGGAGGTGTGAGCAAGCCAAGGAAGGAGTGGAGAGAGGAAGTTTGTTATACTACAGAGCACACACACAGACCTCTTTCAAGATGAAACGCCTTCACGTTCCATTGCTTGGGGTGGGTTTTTACTCCTTCTCTTTGAATTATTCCAGTGGCCATCAGAAAGGTAGGGGAGCACCCACAAGCTACTGGAGACAGCCATTTCCTTTCTTAGCTCAGAGCACCACCACAGCAATTCCAACAGAGCGACATCCTCATGGAGGAAGCAAGTGCTTTGTTTACTTGGTGGCCTCTTCCCTTTGGGCAAAAGCAGAAGCTACTATCTGGGAAGACAGGGGTGCACTCTTATCCAGCAGATTGCTGCAGTCAGTGTGCCAGCTGTTCAGGACATGAACTGGGCAACGTTAAGGCAGTGGGTTTCCCAGTCTCTAGTGCCCATATAGAAAACTTTATTGTTGGCCACATGGCATGGGGAATAAGGCAAAGAGTATGGAACCTGATATAAAAGCCTATCTTTAGGTCCTGACCCAGAGAAGGAGGGGCCAAACCTTGCACTGCGGTCTCTTCACACTGGATCACCATGATTGGTTGGGCTCAAATAGTAGGTGGGTGTCAATAACTTTTGTCAATAACTGTCCTCCCCTAAGAGGCAACCTGGATATTAGAGGAAGGATTTCCAAATTAAAAAGAATCCCTCTGATATCTAGAAACATTTCAACTCCCAGAACCCTAGTAATCCCATGCTCGGTCTGAGGCTCCTTTTTGCAAGAATTCCAGTTCTGCCATTATGGAACCTTACATGATTTGCTAATGTCTCTGAGGCTCCATGTCTTTATCATAAGAGACGGACAAGGACACTTATCCTATCCAGGTATAGCAAGAGGATCATTTGAGACTATATATGTGATAATGCCTGAGAAACTCTAAAGTAGTATGCAAATGTAAGGACTTTAATGTAATGTAATGTAATGCCTTTAATATGTGAGGGTTTGGGAGGGAAGAGAAGACCCTCTAAACCAATTTATATTTCTGCCTCTGGATGAGTCATCAAGAGACATTTCTGACCTGTACAGCAGCCCATCAAGACCTGTCTCAGCACACCAGACCTTCTAATTTTCCCCCATTGCATGGTGAGTAGGGTTGTCCAACTTTCAAGGGACTTTAAAGGTTACCTGGAACAAGGAACAAGTCCTCCTTGATACTTCAGTCTTTTTCACAATTCAAAATTCGTGTAAATCCTTTACTCACCACAGAATGTGGTGCAGTGCTTGGCAACATTCCAGTTGTGCCATAATTATTTCTGGGATGAATGAATGATTCAATGAATGAATGAACAAAATAATGTAAAGAGTAATGCTGACCAGAAATTCTTCCTACATGCCCATAGAACATTTGACTATACTGAAAAATGATTGTGCCAATAAATATGCTAACAATAATAATAATGAGTGCATCAAATATTGAGTACCTGTCATGTGTTAAGAAACATGCTTATAGATTGACATAAAAACCTCATTGAATTGTTAGCCCATCCCTTAAGATAAGCATGATCATTATCCTGTATGGCTGATGAAACTGAAGTGCAAGAAAATAAAGTAGCTTGCTTAAAATCATTCAACTAAGTGGAGAAATAAAGATGAAAATCTAAGTCTGGATCCTGTACGCCTTTAAAATTTTTTTTTCTTTTAATTGAAGCAACATTTGTTTATTTATTTATATATAAATTTCTCAACATTGTAATCCCAGGGGTTGACCCCCCCACCCTCCCCTCCATTCCCCCCCTTCCCTCCTACTCAAAGTTGTGCACTTCAGTTTGGTGTGAAGCAACACTTGTTTATAATATTACATAGACTTCGGGTATGCAACATGACAAATCAATACCTGTATGTTTTACCTTGGCTCTTATGCCCTTTAGATATCTTTCTTCATTAAAACTTGCTCCCCATAATGGCGATCATGAGACTTTCTTCCTCTGATAAAGGGAAGCTCATGCTTTGCTGCCTGGAGATCACATGTTAGGGGAGAAAACCCACTCAACTAAGTTCTAATTTAGTTCTTGAGAATTTTGACTGTACAGATCCTTGGTACTATATTCTATTATGTCTATTATTTTGCTATCTAAATCATTGTTTTAAGAGAAATGTCCAAATTGACACAAGTTTGTGCAGGTAAAGGAAAGAGTGGTAATTCAGGACAGGCTGTCATGGTCAGAAAGGAAAGGAACTGGAACTTGAAGGAACTCATGCTTTTCAATGTCACCTTTCAGAAGCCTTCCCTCAGCCCCTTTATAATTAATACCCTGTCTCCTTCACTCTTAACCCCCTCTCTCTGTTTTTTTCCTTCAATCCTGATCAACAGCTGAGAAGATACATTCTTTGGTCTGTGCTCTGTTGTTCCTTGGCAGACACGTTCCCTCTGAGTCCACTGGAACCAGCTATCTATTTTGCTTACCGCCGCATCCTAATGTCTAGTACAGTGTTTGGCATAGAGGAGATGCTCAGTAAAAGCTTGTTGAGTGAATGGACTCAGTTGTTTGGGGGATATATATATATATATATATCTCACCTTGAGTCATAACTCTGCATAATGATTTTGTGAAATGATTGAAACAAAGATTCTTCTGGCTCTTTACATTCACTGGTGACTGAAGATGAGGGTTTCTCTTTGCACAACCTCAAAACCAGCTACACTCAAACTTCCCTCACACTTTGGTTTGTCTCAACATGTGCAGTGCCCCATGATCCCCACAATTTGACATTTAGATTATTTCTTGCAAATGGTTTGAAGCAGCATCACACATCAGGGGTTGACATGGCTTCTCCAGAGTAACCAGAAGATAGATAAAGTTAGAAAATGCTCTGTGGATCAGTCATGTGTTTCACAGTCATCAGTGTGTCCATTAGCCTGTCCTGGAAAGGGCCACACAAGTGCTGACTTTCCTCTTTCAGGCTTCAGGGCCCAAAGATAGGACTGGTGTTCACACTTGCCTCCAGCAGGAGACAGTGCTTTTGGTTAAGCTTAGGGCTCCATATACTTGCTTGAAGAGCTGGAAATAAGAATTTTACCACCCACAGTGAAATCTCCCCATAGTGAATTGGTTATATTAATCTGAAGACTCATTAATGAGACACAAATATAAAATAGCTATCGCTTCTCTACCAGTTTCTGTCTCATACCACTTGGACCTAATTATAGGGTGCCTTGTTAAACAACTTGAAAACTGTAGAAAGCCAAATAGTCAGATAGTCAATTAAAGAGATTACTTTAAGGCATAATGGAAAATGTAATGTGTTTCTTCCCAAAGTTGAGTTTATCCCATATTCCTATGCTTTGTGCACTACTATTAATACCCCTTCCTTGTGTGGCCTCTTCTGATCAGAGGCATGTGGAGACCAGTTCTCTCCAAAGTATGCACAAAAACCTGTTAAGGTGTTTTCTTCTGTATTTTTTCTATCACCATCTCCTCTTTTCTTCTCCTACCATTAGGTAGACAATGTGTTATCTTTTTAGTTATTGCACTTGCAGAAATCACTGCGCCCTTTTGGACCAACATTTTTTCCATCACCTTAAACTAACATCTCTTAAAATGCAGGTAAGCAGAAAAAAAAAAGGTGATATGTGTCATTTGCAGGTAGGCAGAAAAAAAAAAAGGTGATATGTGTCGTTTGTCTCAAAAACTTTGTGCTAAGATAATAGGCTACTTTGTCCTAAATCAATCATTCAGTCAACAAGGACTTTAGACTACAGCACTAAGCTGGACGTGGCTGAGGACACCCAGGAGAAATACCACCTGGTTCCTGCTTCTAATCTATTCAAGTGACTATAAGTCACTTGACTTATAGTGCTGAGCTGTGTAGCAAGATAATGCTATTTGTTAAAAGCTCATGAAACTGCAGAACTGTGACTCAGAAGAGGCTTCAAATAATAAAGACATTTTAAAATGAAAGAAAGAAAGAGATGCCTGCAAATTGTAGTTCATGGTTGCCTGGTGCTTACTTAAAAATACCATAAGCAAAAGTCTTTAAAACCTCAGTGAGATTGTGTGGTTTTCTGCTTTCCCATTGCTTGGATATCCAGGAATCCCATAGTGGGTTGCAGGAAGGAGCAGCCACAGAAATGAACAGAAGTCTTTGCTATCACATGGCAAGTGAGTGTCGCATCTCTTGAGCATCCCAGTATCTGGGGCAGCCCCCTGACAATGGATGAAATGATATCACATCCAGTCAGAAAACAACCTGGCAGAAACAGTGAGATGACACATAAACCCACAAGCTCGGCTTATAATGTAAAGCAACAATACACAAGCACACTGCACTTCTGTAGCCACTCTAGAGAAAGGAAGGGAGTAAAATGTATGAGAAAGCCACTGTTAAATTACTCACTATTAGCCCCTACAGTGTGCTTCCAGCGTATGTGGACACACACACACACAGACACACACACAGATAGAGAAAGTCACAGTTAAATTTTTACTATTATAATGAGCAAAGAGACCAACAGAAGGTGCTCCCTGGGCTAATTTTCTAGCCAGCAGCCAGTGCAATGTTCCCACTAGGAGAGTGAGAAGGAGTGAGAAAAGTATAATAAATAATGACTGGCTCTGCTGGTCAGGAGAAATGATCACCATGCTTGAGGGATCTAAGCATATGCTCATCCAGGAGACATATCAGGGGTAGAAACTGAGGCGAGGAGGAAAGAAAACCCAGAATCATTTGGCCAGATCTCTAGGACAGAATCATTTAAATTAGAAGGAAAATTTAAAAATAAATAGCATTACCAAAAATTATATATTGCCAAACCTGAAAGTGGTCAAATACTCCTGCCCCACCAAATTTAAATTGTTTTTTAATTTGTGGTTTTCCATAGTTTTGCAGGGAAGCTAGGGTATTTTACATTTCTCAGAGGCACCTGCTCCAATCCAGTATATTTCTTTTGTGTCAGTTTCTGTGTCTTAGAGGAGCAAAAGACTCAGAATCTTTATTCTTTGCTCACCTACAGAGATCTATTCTGTGTAGGAGGAAAATAGGGCCTAGAAAATTCAGAGAAATGCAAAAGCAAAACATTATCCAGCTCAGGAAAGTTGGTTTTGTCCAGGGCTAAAATTTGCTTTGATGTGTCACAAACAGATAATCCAGCATCAAATCCAGGATGGGCCTGGATGTTCACAGGATCACAGGAAAAACTAGGCTTTATTCATCTTATATGATTTTCTAGAAAATAAAGGAGACAATGCATAATATTGAAGATTTCTTTTAATCTAATTGATAGTCTTGGTCCAGTGTGTTACCACATCTCTTGCACATAAAAAACACTCAGGCAGACCAGTATACATTCTTCAATCGCCAGAAAAGTAATAGAATCTGGGTTTACTTTTCCTGGCTGAAAAAAATAATAAGACAACAAGATATTGGACACAAAACAATGAAGAAATTAGAAGCTTCTGAGATAGGAAGCAAATGAAGTGAGTGTTACTATTGACTCAGGTTATAGAAAAGTTTCTTGGGTATAGTGCAGACAAAGGGGAGGATCCCAGACAGAGTTAGGTGTTCTCTTGGAGATGTAGAGATCAAAGCTGGGAGGTCCAGGCAGCTACTACTTGCAGGGCAGAGAGGAGAAAGCTGTGTGGAAAGTCTAGGAGAACTTTAGAGTTTCTCTCTTAAGAAAGCAGTGTGTTACTAATGGGTGCAATTTAGAAAACCACCATAGGAAGATCACCAAAATATATTAAAAGGAATAATAGCTGTAGTTCAAACAGATGCAAAGACCAAAAAAACCCAAAAAACAGATGCTTGTTACCAGCAAGTAATATGAAAAATCTCATAATTTGGGGAGCTGGACTGAATACTCAAGGTTTTTTCTTCAGAGAAAAATCTTGTCCTAGACTAATTCTAATGAAGCTTAGATGCAAGACATGAAAGAGTCTAACTTCAAGTAACCTAATCAGTCTAGAAGAGTTCTTCTAAACCACTAGAGTTATAGGAATATAAAATATACAGCACCAACAAGATAAAATTCACAATATCTGATATCTAGTTGAAAATTACCAAACAAGCAAAGAAGCAGAAAAATAAGATGCATACTGAAAAAAGAATCGAGACTTACAAAGAAATGACAATGAA
Source organism: Uropsilus gracilis (assembly GCA_004024945.1). Taxonomy (NCBI): domain Eukaryota; kingdom Metazoa; phylum Chordata; class Mammalia; order Eulipotyphla; family Talpidae; genus Uropsilus; species Uropsilus gracilis. Next base: position 15,766 of record PVHY01012340.1, on the reverse strand, counting down.
AATATTAATTGATGAGATTTAACGATGATTTTCTGTATTCCATGTGTTCAAAAAACTGGTGGAATGATTAAACATAATAGATTTAAAAAGTGGGAGGTATAAAAAAGTCTCATATCAAAATTGTAGTGACCAAAACCACTACATTTAGCTTGAAAAATTCAGTGAACAAGATTAACAATGGATGAGAGATTGTTATAAACTTGAGGAACTTGAGTGAATAGAAACTATACTAAATCAAACACTGAAGGAAATAAAAGAGCCTTAAACATGTAATATAAGTAGAAGATCAATGAATATAAGATCAATGAATTGGGGTACAGTTTGGTACAGTTCCTTTTACTGTAGTGTCTAAAGAAAAGGAGGAAGAGAGGGGAGGAACAAAACAAATGACCTTTCAAATTTTAAGAAAACTACAAACTCAGTTTCCAGACATGTAATGAACCCAAGTATAAGCAACATAAAGAGATGACTTGATGGCACATCAAAATCAAATCAAAGGATAAAGAGGACATCTTACAACAACAGAGAAAAAGGACATCCTATGTGGTGCAACTAAGATAATAATGACAGAGCACTTGTCATCAGAAGCAATTCAAAGTAGAAAACATAGGAGCATCTTTAAAATGATAGGCTTCTCCTTCCCACCAAAAGCCTCAACCTACAAGTGTTTATCACTAAGAAGATATTTCAAAAATGAATGTAAATGTTGTCCTTTTTTTCTGGAAATTTGACTTATATTGAACTGAAAAATGAATAAATAAAATTTAGTTTAAAAAATGTTAAAGAAAACCATTTTGAGACATATAAATGCTAAGAGGACTCAATATCAGTAGACCTACAAACAATGCTAAAGGAAGGCCTGCAAGTAGAACAAAAACAATACCAGCTGTAAAATTCTCTCTAGATAAAGGAACAAAGAGCATCAAAAAAAAGGGGGGGAGTGGAATATAGAGTTTGATTATTAAGTCTCATTATAATAAAATCAATTGCTTGAGGCAAAATAATATATAAATAAATAGCAATCTATTGTGTGGTTTATGACATATACAGGTGTAAAATGTATAACAGCAATATCATAAAGATCTGGAGGGAAGAAATTAAAGTATACTGTTCCTAATCCAATGTAAAAGTGGTATGATATTACCTAAAGACAAGAAGTGTGAAAATTTGAAGCTTATATATGCCCTAAACATGAAAATGTCTACTGAAATAATCTAATAGCTATATTTTAAAAAGAAAGAGCATGTCCAAAAGGAATGTAAAGAAATTAATAAAGCAGAGATAAACAGTTTTAACCTCACTATACGAAAAACTCATACTGTGTAAATGATCTAAACACCTCTGATTAATATGCAGAGATTGTCAGACTGAATAAACCAAGCAAGACCCCATTACATATTGCCTACAAAAACCTGCTTTAAATATAAAGACCTAAACAGGTTACAAATGAAAGAGTAGAGAAAGAAATAGTGTGATGATATTTAATTTAATATCAGAGGAAGCAGTTAACAGAGAAAAGAATACTCCAGGGATAAGAAAGATTTTAATAATAAATAGAGAGCCATCTCTTGAAGAACTAAGATTAATCCTAAGTGTTTACCCATCTAAAAATGATTATGCAAAATCTGATAAAATAGAAAGAAGTAGAAAAATCCACAATTAATTGTTTTCATTTTAATAATCATTGGAACAAACAAAAAAAAGTAAGAATCTAGAAGACATGAACAATGCCATCAACAAATTTGACAAAGTAAACACATATTCTTTTATTTTCTTTATTAAATTTGTTTATATTGAAGTGACATTTTAACACTATGCAAATTTTAAGTCTGTATCATTGCATCTTTTCAAATCATTCATGGAATTTACCATGATAAACTAAATTCTAAGCCATAAAATAAGTCTTGATAAAAGTATTTAAAAAGCATTTGAGCTTTTAGTCTACTCCCCTGTTGAACAAAATGAATAATTAATAACAGAAAATATCTTGAATATAATTTAAAATGAAGCAACGAATGGCTAAATAATCCATAGGCCAAAGAAGAAATAAAAAAGAAAAAGTAGGAAATATCAGAATATGTCAGATAAACTAAAGTAGTAATTAGAGTAAAATTTATAGCACCAAAAAATTATTGTAGGAAATAAGAATATTATCAAGTGAATAACTTTGGCTTCCACATTAGAACTAAAAAAATTGTTAATCCCCAAAACAAGCAAAAGAAAGAAAATAATAAATATCAGAAGAGAAATCAATGAATTAAAAAACATATAATTAAAAGGCTTGTTTGTTGAGAAAACTGATAAAATTAATAAACCTCCATATAAGCTGATCAAGAAAAAGAGAAAAGACACAAATTACCAGCATGTAAAACAAGAAAGATGATACTGCTGCTGATTCTAAAGATGTGAAAATGATAATAAGAAAAACATTTTACCAATCGATGCCACAACTTTAAAAAATGAGTAAAGTACTTGCAAGATGCAAACTATAAAGAACTAGAAAACCTGATCACTCTGATAATCTATTAGAGTAGAAAAACAACCCAATAAGCCAACACCATACCTACATGCTTCCTTGCCGGGTTCTACCAAAGAAACAGGATGGACATAATACCAGTTCTATGCAAATTCTTCTTGAAAAACAAAAAAGGAGGGAATGTACTGCACTCATCCTAGGAGGTAAATGCGACGCAGATACCCAAACGAGAGAAAGACAGTATCTGTCCTCATGATGAGAGATGCAAACTTTCTTAACAGAACAATAGCAAATTATATTCAGTTTTACATAAAATGTTATGATCGAGTGGCAGTTCACTCCAGGAATGCAACACTGGCTTAACATTAGAAAATTGGTTAGTACAAATTACCATATTAAGAGATCAACCCAATAGATGAAGGAAAATCATTTGACAGAAATCCAGCACATATTCTGATAAAACTTTGCACACAGGAAAACACAAAATAACTTCTTAAACTTGATAAGAGACACCTCTAAAACTCCTGGAACTAACATCATAATTGGCAGTGAAAGACTGAAAAAATGCTTTTCATCTACAATGAGGAATGAGGCAAGGTTGTTCACTCTCATCTTGGTATTTCATGTTGTATGATAAGGAGGATTACAAAGATGCCTGAGAAAGCTCGTAGGGGCGATTGATACATTGACTATTTGATTCTGGTGGTGGTTTCATAACAGAAATATGTCAAAACATCAAATCTTAGACTTTAAATATATGCAGTTTATTATACTTCGTTCTTACCTCAATTAACCTGGAAGGTGGTGGCCAAGGGGGTGAGGGGTGGGGTTGGGGTAACAGAAGTCATAATAATCACAAGTAATATTGTTAAGTATCAGACAATTTGTCATAATTTTTTTAATAGTCTACTTTTGAAAAACAATTAAGTTGAATAGTTTCTCTGTCTTACAAATACATACCCACTGATGATGTAGAATATTGTTTCTGCTGCATAATATGTTCTTCAGAAAATTATTTTGGAAGTACTGGATTGCATACAGCTAAACATGGTTCTCTAATACAAGACTTGTCGGAACACTTAAGATAGAGCACACAGTGACATTCAAGAAGAGGACATAGATTAAAGCACTTTTTATATACATTTGATCACAGGATCTCTTTTTCAAGTAGTACTGGTTCATAACAATATGGTGTACACTTCTTAAGGATTTATAAAAGGAATTATAGAAGCACCATATGAAAACAGTGTTGCTATAGGTACAATGCTACCTTCCCTGCATTTTCCTGTCAACTCATTGTTTCATAAACAAGCCCTTTGTAGTAATCACTTTAAATCATGGCCATATAGATTTGTCCACATGAAAATCATTTCACCACAAATAAACACTTCTACTTGAAATAACTTCCCTTGAAGTTTTGATTTGGGTACTATAATTTTCTGTCTGTGACATCTTAATTTCTGTGACATATGTTCTGGGTTTGGGAAGTACTCCTACCTTCTGTTGGACCTTCATCCCCCTATTCTGGTTTCACCAAGAGAATATGGAGTATATGCCACAGTCACTATTTTAAATAGGGCCATTTCATGGGGTGTTAGATACTCTGTGTGGTCATTTTCACTGCATGGAACTTATGTCTAAATGTTGATTAAGACTAGGCTCTGACAGTTCTGGCTTCCAACACTTTTCATTCCATTTCTTCTCTGAGAGAGATGGCAATGTCTGTGCCATGAAAAACTGCAATGATTTTGTTCCTTTTGATGACACAACAGGGAAGATTGAGCACACAGATTACTGATGGCTTTAGACAAGGATAGATTTTGAGCCTGAGAATATTATGCCTGTGACCCAGGGAACTGCCATTTATAGGACCCAGGCCATGCATTTATGAGCATAAAGTGTTAGGCCTGGAGGTATTTTCATTATAAATTCATGTAGCTTTAATCTACCCAGTAGAGATCAACATTAGAAGTCTGAAATTAACTAACACATTCAGATAAGGTTATTGGCAGGAACTCTTAATGCCATGCAAAATAGTCTTCAAAGATTTTTTTATTTTATACCAGGGCTTCTCCTATATTAAGGAAAACCACAGTACTTAAATATTCTAGTAGATTATTATTGACCACAGTCAATATTTTATTCTGGTATGATCTTTAAGCTCCTTGGTTTTGGCTAAGCAAATAGTGAAATTAACAAAAATATGATTTAAGAGTTCTTCTGTACACCTAAATAGATATAAGTAATTTGACAAAAACACTTGCCTTATTAAATTAGAAAGGAATAAGCTGTGATGATGATGATACTTGTCAGATATTTTTCTACTCTTCTATAGTGGGGAATGAATAATTAAAAGACCTTGTCTTTTTTATCCATTTTAAAATATAAGGTGAAGAAACTACTTGTAACATTCCTTTTCTACAGTGCTTCATATTCTTTATTCTTAGGGCATAAGTTTCCTCATGGATATAGGAAAATGCAAGGAAAGGTGTATTACTGCTAGTCTAATTTTTACCCCAACTCTCTGTAAAATATCTTCCATGACTAAAGATTAGGATAGTGTTAATATTGTTTTTAAAGGTTTTAAAAGTTAGGAGAATGTTCCAAGACAGCAATCCATATGGAAGGCTAAATATGATGTCAGGATGTCACAATAAAATTATCTTTACACAGATATAGAAATCACAGTTCAAATAAAACTTGACCAAAAATTGAATCATTTGTACTTCATAGTGACTGACCAGTCTCATGAGGGTTTTCTAAGTTGTGACCTGCAGATAACTAGGATATAAAAAAGCAGATACTAGAGTGATTAAACAGTAATGTAAGCTCTTGTCCTCATGGAGTTTCTGGTCTCACGAGGAAAACAGCAGTAAACAAGTCCATTGTTGTGTGAAAAATGCAGCAGACTCCAATATGAAATATTATACAAGCACCTAAGAGAGCAATTAATTTAGTAGAGCATTACAAGGCATTCTGGAAGAAGTGATTCTAAGACTTAAAAAACAAACATAAGTTACTCAGTGATGGAGTGTTTATGAAGAGGAAGGTTAAGAGAGGAAGTGTTAACAGAGGAAGCTTGACTCCTTAGGGACACTGCAATGTTTTAGAGAGCTTATTTCCATGTGGGCTTCTCCATGACTCTGGGAAGATATGACAAAATATTTTCCATCTACCTGTGAGAAAACTGAAGCTCAAAGATAGAAGTTACAGACATGATAAGTCAGAGAACTGGAACTAGAAAACCATCCTGATGTTCTTGTTTTAATATGTTGCCAAGTTCATAATCTATATTGATTTGATTACAGTACTCTGGTTGAAGTCGATTTACCTTAGGAACATCTAAAGTGAAATGGACCTGGAGAAAAGAAGTGAGAATCCTGTGCCAAAGTTGTTAGAGTTCCAAAGTGATTCTAGATTTTCTCACCTGAGGCCAATGACAAGGTTAGAATCTACCCACCAAGAGTAACAGTTGTGTAGTGTTAACTAAAGACAGGAGGCAGCAGTGAGGAGAGTGATGGGGCCAGAGGGAGGAGGGCAAGGCTTGAGTGTTTATTTCAGAAATGTTTCTGTGGAGTTATCAACCAGAAGTTGATTCTAACACTTACATAAGCACTTCATCAGTGACTAACAGTTTCCCCAATTCTAAAATTTTCAAGTCCTTCTAGAAGTTCAGAAAAATGATGATTTTGGGTGTTTCCCCAAAACTTAGGTGTCAGGTTTGCAGATCTTTCTGCTGATTCAAAACCAAAAATCAATACCTAGTTTGCTAGAAGAGAGTTTTACAAATAGTTTGCAAAAAATTTTTAAGTTGATGGTTGAGTTCCATCCAGATCTTTTGGATATGTAGGTGCTGGTTCTGAGAATGTATATATTCAAAATTTTCTCTTGGATATTATGATGGTCATTCAGCTCTGGGAAATTCTGAACAGAATAGATTGCTAGTAAAGTTAAAATGCTGTCAGATGTTAGTAGTGACCAAGGAATCTTTCTTTCACAGATTACCTCATCTTACTCTTAGAAGAGTTATAGGAAGTAGTGATAGACTTTAATAATCATTTACTCTACTAATCCAAACACTAATATCTTGGTAAAACTATGGGAACAGTAAAATATCAGTAGTTTCCAAGGTTTAGGGGTGAAGAAAGGATGAACTGACAGAACTCAAAGGATTTGGGGGCAATGAAAATACTTTGTATAATAATATGTTTATGCATATCACAAATATTTGTCAACATTCATAGAATGTACACCACCTGGAATGAACTCTAATATCCATGATGGATATTGCATAAAAATGTGTCAATGTAGGCTCATCAATCATATTAATAGAATGCTGTAGTGAGAGATGTTGACAGTGAGCAACTACATCCATGAGGGGACAGGATGTCTACAGCAAATATCTATAATTTTGCTGTGAACCAGAAATTGCCATAATGTCTATTTTTTTTAATTGAGTATTTTTATCATTCAACAAAGTTTAAAGCATTAAGTGGTATGAAAACAGACATATAACCCAATGGAATAGAAAGAAGTATGAAAAATAAACTTTTGCACATATAGTCAAATGGTTTCAACAAGAGTGCCAAGGGCCTGCAATGGAAAAATGGCAGATTTTTTTATAGAATGGTGTTGGAAAAATTGTACATCCACATAGAAAATAATCCTAGTACCCCACACCATACACAAAACTTGACTGAAAATGAATCAGAGATCTAAGTGTATGAGGTAAAACTATAAAACTTTCAGAGGAAAATTTCATTGAATTTGGTAATAATTCATGTAATTGACATCAAAAGAACAGACAATAAAATAAACTACCTCACAATTAAAAACATCTTTTATCAATAAAAGATAAAAATTAATAAAATGAGCAGTAGCATACAGAGTGGAAGAAAATATTTGGTATATCTAGACTATATCTAGAACTCCCATAATTCAGCAATAAAAAGTCAACAAGCGAGTTTAAAAGTTAGACTTCCAGTTTCTGGTTTGTCATATAAAAAGTATAGGTGCTGTCACTCTTTCCAAACAAATGAAATACTCAACCAACTAAAAAAATCAGCATTTCTTTATAGACTCAAAGATGTGAGTTCACAATGCAAACTGCTACCCTCAGACTGAAGAGACACACCAATAATCAGAGAAACAGCTCACCTGACCAGAAATTCAAGAGCAGATACATCATCAGAAATCAGTGCCATCTTAAGAACCACACTATATACATAGTGTGGACAACTCTGTGAGTTAAGAACTCCTGGGAGACCCAAACATTGGGTATTCTCTGCATATTCATGAGTTTTATATCTAGGGGCTCTACCATATCCTTATAGTGAATATTAGTAGAGAGAAAAAGGAGTCATTTTAAAATACACCACAACATTCTGTGCTTTTTTTTATTTAATTTTTAAATTTCTTTTTGTTTTATTTTATTTATTTTATTTTTTTGTGGGAAGAAAGCAAGTTACATATAGATAGGTATACATATTACAATACCATAATTACAAAATTATAACCATGCAAAATAATATATTATTTACTGATATGTGATTTAAAAGTTTCAACTACCACAGGAAGGACAAACATCAAATCCAATGTACTGATTATTATTTTTGGGAATATATAATGGGGAATAGAAGGTGTATGTACACGATGGAATACTATGCATCAATCAAGGAGGACAAACACATGTCATTCGCAGCAACATAGATGGAACTAGAAGAACTCATATTAGCAGAAATAAGCCAAAAAGAAAAGAGAAATACAGGATGGTATCACTTATATGATGGATATAGGGAAAAACAAACAAACAAATAAGAACAAATAGAAACAACCAAAGGGACTGAACAATGGAGCGAGAGAGGGGGAAGGGAAAGAAGATGAGGGAGACAAAGAGCACAAAAGTGTAGGATGGTTAACAGGTGTTAAGAAAGTGGGAAAGCCCTTGGGTACACAATAATGTAACATAAATATAAATACACATATATATGCAAAATTAAAAAATTTAAATTAAATTTAGACAAAACAGCCATCACAGAGATAGTTGACATTCTGTGCTTTTTAATAAAATCTGCCTTCAGAAGAAATTATTTTTACTATAGTTTAACCTACTTAGGTTTTACCAGAGCCCAACCTAATTGGGAAAGGAAAATGTTCAACTCAAACCTGCTTTTTGGCCTTTCATGTGGGTGAAAGGAAATAGCCAATTTTAGCTTCATCCACCCTTCCAACTGGAGGAAGAGAAATATACAACTTTTACTTTCAGAAGTTTACACCTGCATTATCATGCAAAGGTCAACATATTACCACCTATAGACTAGGTGTTCATAAGGTTTTTTTCAGGGCATAACGTATTTTCTAAGTTTCAAATTTAGAATACATATATTTAAAAAAAACAGTTCCTGAACAAAGAGGAAAATAATCTCGGAATATGTAAACCCCAACCCAGGACTTATGGAAAGCAGTATCTCAATTTTTTAAAAGATGCTTCAACAATCTCCCTAAACTCATAACTGCCAGCCAGCTTCTCCCTCACACAGCAGCCTACCGTGTCTATTAGCTCTATTGATATTGTTATCTATAGACCCAGTTTTATCTTAAGAGCCAGACTGACTTTGGGACAAGAACTACTTTTCAACAATTCTCAAAAATTTCCCCTTATGAGTCAGACAACTAATTCCCCCAGGCCCCAATATCCACCCCTTATTTCATCTTGACAACTGTTGAACTTCAGCTCTGTCTGCTATGCTAGAATTGCACTGAGTCAGAATTGTGCAGGTCAATCTGTCCAGAAATCCTAGTTGTGCAGCTAGAATCTCCTGATGTATCAGTAACATCGCCATTGTAACAAGTAACCATATACTCGATGATTTCAAACAGCAAAAATTTATTCTTATATTGCTAAAAATCAGAAATCTGAAATAAATCTTTAAAAAAATTATAAGTACAAGTTTATTAGGAATAAATAGAAAGAAAGAGAGGCAATTGCATAGTCACAGGTGGGCAGGAGAGCTGTCACTACTGTTTTACAAAGAGAAAATGTCTCTGAAAAGAAACACCTATGTGGTCACAGGTGGGCAGGAGAGCCTCCTGAAATGTCTTCTGGGTCTTAAATCAAAGCATAAGCAGGTCTGCTTCCGTATGTGGCACAGAATGTAAGCAGCCATAATAAGCTGGAAAAAGCAGAATGGATTCTCCTTAGAACTCCTAGAAGGAGGGAGTGACTGTGCTGACACCTTGATTCTGGACAGTGAGATTGATTTTGGACTTGTGACCTCCAGAACTATGAGATAATAAATATCTGTTGTTTAAGATATATGATGTGTGGTTAATTGTTGCAAAAACCTTAGTAGGTTAATACAATCTCCAGACAGAAAGAATTCAGATGCATAGTTTTGATGAGTGAACCTTGATGTTTTTAAGTGTGGTCTCTAAAGCAATGCATTGGCATCGCTGGAGAGCTTATTAGATTTGTAGCAGCCAAGTCCAATTTCTCAGCTTACTAAGTAAGTGCACATTACAAAATTTTATTATTGAGGCAGCACTGGTAACATTTAATATGATTTAGGGAATTAGGTTTGCATTACGTCAAATGTCCATCACCATACCCTACCCACCACCAAAGCACCATATCCCTTTGCCAGATATCATTAGGCCCCACCCCACTTTGCTCCAACTCTAGTGGCCTCATCGTGGCAGTCATATTTCTAGGGATTGCTCTGGTTCCATTTTGATAGTTCCTTAGATTAGTTTCTCTGTATTCCAGAGAATATGAGTGAAATCACCTTTCTTTTTCTGATTCATTTCACTTAGTATGTTCCCCTCCAGTTCCAGCCACATTGTCATGAATGGCAAGGCTCATCTTTTTCTTATTTAATAGCAGAATAGTATACCACCCTGTATACTACCACCATTTAATCTTCATCCATATCTTAATCCACTCATCTGTCACTGGCACTTGGGTTGCTTCCATAAGTTGGCTATTGTAGACAGTGCTCCAGTGAGCATAGGAGTGCTTGTATCAGTCTTTATTTGAATAAAAATACCAACAGATTCAGCAATAATTTTTGAGATACAAACTCTACAAGTTAATAAAAAAAACCTTTATTAGAGGAACCTGAATAACTGGAAGGTCTCAGAAAGTCACTGACCCTGGAAGCATTTCCTTTCTCAAATCATTAAGTGGAATAAATAAATGCTCTATTTTATTTAGTTCAGTTAACATTTTATTTTGGAATTCCATATAACTTTTCATTTATTTATTTATTTATTTATTTATTTATTTTTCACTAATTAAAAGATTTTTCTTACAATGTTATAGTTCCTGTAATGCTCCCACCACCATATCACCCATAAACCATCACCACATTCCCTTGTGTTCACCCTTCTCCTGTTTCACCCCCCATTTGCTGTATGCTTCAGTTCTATGATTCACTTCCTAGTTTTGACTTTTTCTTGACCTTTTGTTTGGTATTGCTATATACTTTTTGCTTTTATTTTTATTTATTTATATTTTTGTGGGAAGAATACAAGTTACAAATAGGTATACATATTACAATACCATAATTACAAAATTATACACCATGCAAAATAATATATTATTTACTCATATGTGTGATTTAAAAGTTTCAAATACCACAGGAATGATAAACATCAAATCCAGTGTACTGATTATTATTTCTGGGAATGTATAATAAGGAATAGGATAGAAGAAATGTCCACAGAGAATGTCAACTCTCTCTGTAATGGTTGATTTTTTAATTTATTTTTTTAACTTTGTATATATATATATATATGTGTGTGTGTTTGTGTATTTATATATATATGTATATACATATTACATTATTGCTTACCCTAGGGTTTTCTGATTTCCCTAATGCCTGTTAACCATCCTCTTTTGTGTCCTCCACCTCCCCTGCCTTTTTCCCCCTCCTCTTCTCTTGCTCCATCGTTCAGCCTGGTTGGTTGTTCCTAATTTGTATCTCTATATTCCACATATAGGTGAGACCATTTGGTATACGTCTTCTTTATTCTGACTAATTTCAACTAGGGTGATCCCTTCCAGCTCTCCTCATATTGCTACAAATGACATGGATTTATCTTTTTTATTGCTGAGTAATATTCCACTATGTAAATATACCAAATCTTTTTTGTTGTTGTTGTTTTGTTTTTTAGACAAGGTCTTGCTATTTTTGCCCGTGGAACCACAGGCTCTCGTTGCCCGGGGTACCATGGACTCAAGCAACCCCCAGCCTCAGCTTCTCAGGTAGCTGGGATTACAGGCATGCGCCACTATGCCCAGCTATTTTTTGGAACTAGGTCTCACTACGGGCCCCAGGCGGGACTCAAACCGTGGTCCCTAGCCCCGGCCACTTCATAGGCTGAAGCTTACAGGCACGAGCCACCATGCCCGGCCCAAATCTTTTTGATCCATTTGTCTGTTTGGGGCATATGAGTAGCTTCTGTATCTTGACCATTTTTTAATTTAGATAGCAAATATAGTTAAACCAAAATCCTTAGCACTTCATCTGTCTGTCAGGCAATATGCAAATGACTTGAACAGACTATAAGGCAGAAAAGTTTCATTTGTATGTGCATGAAAAAAATCATAAACATGCACTGCTTTTTAATCATAACTATGACTTGGCTACTCAGAAGAGTTATTCTGATTCTTCCCTTGGGGATTATGGCTAACCATTTTTAGGTTTTATTACTTACTATAGACTAACCAGAAAAACCAAAACTTTAGTCACTACTAAAACTGTCTTGTTGTTTGGAGGGAGACTTTTGATTATTGTTTCATTTTCCTTGTTTGTACTGGTTTGTTTATATTTTCTATATCTTCCTGATTCAATCTTGAGAAGTTCACTGCTTCCAAGAATTTTTCAATTTCCTCTACATTTTCTAATTTGTTGATTTGAAGATATTCATAGCAGTCTCTTATGACCCTTTCCATTTTTGTGATACCTGTTATAATATTTCCTTTTTGATTTTATTTATTAGAGTTTTCTCTATTTTTTTATGAGGTTAGCTAGAGATTTGTCTCTTTGTTTTTCTTTTCAAAGAACCATTTCCTGGTTTCATTGATCTTTTGAATTGTTTTTTCATTATTATTTTGTTAATTTCCAACATAATTGTATTATTTCTTCTGCTGGCTTTTAATTACTTTTTCTTAAGATGTAAAGTTAGATTATTTTTTGAGACCTTTATGCTTCTTGATGTGGGCCAATATAGCTATATAGTTCCCTTTGTATTATTTTTTTAATATCTCCTTTCAACTCCTCATTACCCAATAATCATTCAGTAATATCTTGTTCAGTCCACATATTTCAGGTTTTTTTCCCCACTTTCTTTTTGTGGTTGATTATTAGTTTCATGTCACTGTAATTAGAGAAGATATTTGATATGATTTTAATATTCATGAATTTATCAATACATCAACATGTGGTTTATACTTGAGAATGTTCCATGTGCACTGAGAAGAATATGTGCTCAACCTTTTGGGAGTGCAGTGCCCTGTAAATATCTAATGTGATCTAATTCTTCATTTAAGAATATTGTTTCTGTATTGATTTTCAGTTTGGTTGATATTTTCATTTATGAGAGCAGTGTAATAAATTGTACTGTTAGTATTGTGTTGCTGTCAGTATGTTTTTAAGTTTGTTAATAGTTACTTATGTTGGTACTCATTAACTTGATGTATTTATATTGGTGAGTGTTATGTCTTCCTAATACATTGTTCCCAAATCATTATGTAATATCCTTCTATGCTCTTGTTTCTTATTTTAGTTGGAAGTTTATTCTATCTGTATAATTATTCTGTCTCTTTTTAGTGTATCATTTGCTTGAAGGATTATTTTTCAAATTTTTACTTTGACGTTGTGTTTATCTTTGGAAAACATGTGGGTCTCATGGAGACAACAGACATTTGGTAGTCTTTTTCCTGATCCAACCAATCATTCTATGTCTTTTGATTGGGGAATTCAGGCCATTGTCATTTAGGGTAATTATTGATATTCAAATATTTATTAAGTACTTATGTGATATTTAAGTATTGCTATTTTGTTTGTATTCTGGCTGTTTTGGTAGCTTGCCTTTGTTCTTTTTCTCTTATATTTTGAAAGTTACCTTTTGTGTAGTGTTTGAATTCTGTTTTTATTTTCTTTACTTCTAGGTATTTTAGTTCTAATCCTTTATTATGGCCTTTACTATAATTGCCAGCTTTACTTTTATTTTATGTATTTTATGTATTTTAGCTTTTCAAGTGATGTATCTTTCAGCTCACTAGTATTTTCTTCAACTGTGTTTAATCATCTTTCAAACTGCTATCTTAATTTTAATTTTTTTTAATTTTCAGATACAAAATACTCATTTATAGATTTTATTTTTGCTGAATGCTACATTTTTTCTCTATTAACATTAGTACCATGTTCATTTTTGTGATACTTTTATTTTCTGTTTATTCTTCCTTTGTCTTTGTCTTTTCTGTTCATTCCTCCTTTCATCTTCTCTGTCTTTGGATCTTTGTTAAAAAAACAAAGCTTCAGACATTATATTCCAAATATATAAAAGGTGTTAGATTTCTGAATGCTACTTTCCTCCATAATTAATGTGCATATATTTCTGATTGGTAATTTGTCTTGGGGAAAATCGTAATACAGTCAAGGACATAAAGCCAAGTTTCAGTCTTTATGAGACCAATCTGTTTCAGGTTTGTCCTTGCTCTCAGAATGTAAGCCTTAGGAATGTGAAGTGTCCTATATCTTAGCAAACTTGAAACTTCAATTTTAGTCTCTTCAGCCCTGTAAAACTGTAGTCTCTCAGTTCATCCTTATAAATTGAAAAGCAATGTTACATGTGTTCTGACAACTTTGCACTTTCCTTCTTGTCAGAGATCTTGAAGCTCTTTAAATCTTCATTGTTTTGGTAGCTATTATACCCTCAAATAGGTACTTTAAAATTCTTTATACAGCTTTTCTAGAAGTTCTCGGTGAGATGAAGTAATCAGCCAAAGTCAGAAAAGAAACTCTCACCCCTATATTTTACAGACTTGAATCTCACCTTTACCCTTTACTATTTTTTCGGTCTCCAAAGTTAGCTCCTTTTGGTACAATTTATCTAGAAAATCAAACTTTGACCACTTGTATAAAAGGAAGTTCTCTAGCTAGATTGGGAAGAGAAGCTTAGCATACAATTTAGAGGTTTAAGGAATTTTAGCCAGCGTGCCTTTTGTTAGCACCACTTGTTAAATACCTTGCCCCTACCTCCAATACTACACACACACACACACACACACACACACACACACACACACACAATTTGTGATACCAAGGATTTCCAGTCTGAGTCTTTCCATAGCCCTGCAGTGATTCAGCATCTCCCAATTGTCTGTTTAGACAGTAAGATATACATTCTCTACTCTGCAGTTACCATTTCTATATCAATTTTGTAATTACAAAATAGTGCTGAAATCTTTCATATTTTTATGTATCCTTTTCTCTTTTCTTTATTCTTGTGGTATATGTCTACTTTTGTTGTCACTTCATTGAATTTTGGGATAGAAAGAAATGTGCATGATTAATTTCCCACATTACCTAGAATCCCTCCACATGGTATTTTATAAAATAATACAAGCAGGTAAGCATAATCAATAGTTACTATACAATCAGATTAGCAAGACAGTATTCTTATGTCTGTATCAGTTCACACATTTATTTTAAAAGATAGATATTTAAGTTTATAGTCCCTGTTGTGGGAATAGTGCATTTTAAAAGTCTTTTTTCTCCTCAAAAGATAATGCTTTGTTTTGTTTTGCCAAGAGGCAAAAATAGGGAGGAAGTAAGGTGAGAGAATACTGGACCTGAGATTTGAAGTTATAGCACAGTTAACTTATAGTTAAAAGTTTTGGGGATTTGTGGTTGAAAACTCTTTCTCTCTTTGAAAGAGTACCAAATTTATAGCAGTAGTTACTTTGAATTTTCAGATTCTATTTGCTGAACAGATAGTTGGGAATGTAACATATGAATCACAAAATATTAGAAATGGGAAGAATATGGAGGTTGTGTAGATTTGAATAAAATGAACCCCAGTAAGAATAAGTGATTTGTCCAAAGTAAGTTAGGAAGTAGTATGACAAACTAGGTAAAAGCTCTTGGCTGACAGTTATACAAAACTGTATTTTAATCATAGCCCCTACAACTTACTACCTCTGAGTTCCTGGGTAGTTAATCCCTTCTTGGAATGCCAACATTCTTGTTTGTGAAATTAGAATAACGACAACACTTAGGATAG
>PVHY01012339.1:0-44879 GCA_004024945.1 Uropsilus gracilis | reverse complement strand
CCTCCCCCCCTCCTCCCCCCCTTCCTCTCTCCCTTCCTTCCTTCCTCCAGGTTGAGCCTTCCTGGAGCAAGGCTCTGGACATGGGTCTCTCAGGCCACTCTGGCCAAGCTGTACAGGTGCTGCTGCTGCTGCCATTGTAAAGGTGATGGTCACTGTCCCTTCTGAGCTCTAGACAAAACCCAAACCCCTTCCCCATGTGTCCTGCTTCCAGAGTCACAAAAGGCTGTAGTTACTAGGTGCAGTCTTCATTTCAAACATGTCCAGAAGTACGCAGGGTAAATGTATAGGTCCTGACATGATAGTCCCACGTTCCCCTGTTAACCCAGAACCTCCATTCAAAATGAAGCCATTTGGGGATGTGTAAAAAGCCACTTAATTTCCTGATACACGAACGAAAAGGGTGCTTCATGCTCACTTGTCTCTTCCCACTCAAAAGTGAATAATGTCCCAGTTACCAGCAGGCCTGACTTGATTTATCTTTGTTAATAGGATTAACACATCAAGTCTTCTCAAGAATTTCCAAATGCAGATCCAGAGTGTCACTGACTTGCTGAGTCTCTCTTCCTCCCGTTGGACAGAAAGACGCACCTCCAGGCTGAGGGCCTTTGTCTGGCAGGAGCAGGCAGATTATCTGTCACCGATGAAATAAGGCATGTTGCAGCCACCTTTGCCAAGACTCAAAACCAGAACCCAGTCACTATAAAATAATCGTGTCACTACCTCACCAGTGCACTGCTCGTGTTTCATTTATCTTTTGACTGTAATTGAATGGTTGAAAAGCAAAAATGTAGACAAATTCCAGCTGCCTTGAGATCTGTTCCTTCCTCCACTCTCCCAGCTCATCATTAGATACCTTTCCTCTCTGTGCAGGAGGTCAAAGTGTATAAATATAAATTGCATTTTGCATTACTTCTAGATGAGTGAAGCTGTCAAAGCAATAATATGAGCTTTCAGTCCCACATTCTACCACTTCTTTCCTATTTTTTGGCCAGGAGGTCATGTGCAAATTGAACGTGACAACCCAGAAGACATGTCCAACAGACTTGTATTGTTACCCCGCTCAGCTGCCTGACTCATAACAACATTAAACCTACATTCTTCTCCAGCATCCGCAGGCAGGAACTCCACAACACAGGACCTGGGGCTTCTCCAAAAGCTCGTTTCGATGATAACATTTCATCTGGAAGTCAGAGACAGCACTAATCTAAAACATCTTTTTCACCCAAGATTCAAGAGCATGTCATGCTTAGGAAAACCAGACCAGTGTCTCACAAAACAAAGAACAAAAGCAAGGTGACGAGTTAAAGTCCACACACACACACACACACACACACACACACACACATACCAGGAAGATATTCTTGCCTCTATTTGAAAGTATGTACGTTTTCCAGAATTCAAGAGAAGCACAGTTGGAGATTGCTTTTGTTATGGTTTGAACATGATGACAGCATTCAGGAAACCAACATAATATATGGACCAACCTTGGACTTGGCTTTCTACTAGCAAGTTCTGGTTAGCATTGTTTAAAAAACCCAATTGCATCTGCATATCTAAGTCTGAGCAACTTATTGTCACTAGGACTCAAAGAGAACCTCCTCAAACTATATCCCAGGGAAGGAATCCGAAACTTTCATCCTCTGAAGGAAGAAGAATGGCTTGGAGAACTGTTAATTGGCTATGGATGTGACCCATTTGTGCCTGGCCCAGATTGCCATTAGCAGAGAGCTGTTCTGAGCTGACAGGGTGTTTGATGGTTTCTAGGAAATGAGTGGCTGCTTTCGTTCCTGTTCCAAATGGACAGGTGTCTACATCAGAATTGGCAACCTGGTTGGCACACTCAGAATGGCCAAAGAGCGAATTGTTTATGGAGAATCAAGTTCCCTCCCTCCTGTGATGGCAATGGTGCCATGTCAGGGGGAGGGGGCAGTAGTGGACGTGCTGGGATAGGAAGATTAGTGCAAGAGGAGGTTTGGGGTGCCTGGGCAGGCTGAAGACTCCAAGTGGCACCACATGCAACCAAAACTGTCCCACAGCTCATCTGTGTTTTACTGAGTGTGCAAATAAAGTCCTGAAAAATGCTTTGTTTTGAAGCGCTCTTATGGGTTTCAACAAATAGAATCAATTCAGCGGAGAGTTTCTTACATTTTGTAAACAAACATTCTTTTCCAGAGTCTTCCAAAGAAAGAGTCCTGATCCTCAGTCCTTCCTCTATAGGTTGAGCTTCCTACTGAATGTGGGGAGGTGGGAACATATCTGGGAACAGAACACCTGCTTCATCACAGGAAGCATCTCTTTTGTCCTCAAGGGTAATGTTCATGCCTTAGCTGATGCCTAAGAGATGACTATTAGTCAGATCTGTGAAAGTACGTACATGCCCCCTCCTTTCATCTTGACTCCTAATTCTTCTCTCTCAACTCAGTTTTCATGAAAATAATTTTTACCTCCTGAGAGTTATTCTAAAGTAATGGTGAGTCGTGTTCTTACAGAAAAAACAAAAACAAACAAACAAACAAAAAAAAAAAACCAGCCATTGTTATGCCCCAGGATCTGATGTCTTGACCTCTGCTTTCATAAGAATTAAAGATGTTTTACATTTTGAAAAGAAGTATTTTTCAAAGGAAAACAAAAAAAAAGTAGACTTTCTAACTATGGAAGTTTGTCAGGGTACTTGTGGTTATTAAAAAGATTCAGTTTTTCAAAACTGATAATATTTAAGCTGCCAGTCACTGGATTTTATAGTCTCCCGTGTCCTAACTTTTCTCATAATAAAATGTCTGCACAAACCAGACATCTATGTGTAATTTTTTCTTATTCTACTACCTTGCCAGAAACTACAGCCATGAGAGCAAAGGTTTTGGGGGCCTTTTTTACAGACTCACTATGTTGCCCTGGGGTTGTCTTGAACCTGCAGGCTCAAGTGATTCCTAGCCTCAGCCTCCCAAATAGCTGAGATTACGGGTGCACACCACTGCACTGGCTAAGGTTTTGGACTGAGCCTAAAACTCCTATGCCTCATGTGAGCCTCGCTGTCATCTTGACACATCAATGAACTCTCCATTCTTTCATCTCTAATACTGATTTATGGACAGTTCTTGATTTGCTAATCTGTTTTAGAATTCGTGAAATAACATGCTTTTAATGTTCCTGGAAAAGGAGTTCTCAACCAGTGTAAAGCACCTTTAAACTGTTGATGATGAAGAGAAAAAGAGAAAGGGTGGGGGGAGAATAGACAAAAGGATAAAGAATGAAAGGGAAGAGGAGGAGGAAGCAGAGGAGGAGGAAGCTGAGAAGAGGAGATAATGATGTAACTTCTGCTAGTGTTGGAATCTTCATCTGTGGAACAGAACTAATAATACCAATAAGAAAGTGATTCAAGTGTGTAAAGCATTTGATCAAGTGGCTGAATCTGAGCAGACCCTCAAGAAATGGTGGTCTTGTGTTGCTTTATTCATAGAACTGGTGGTAGTGAGTGGAATGTTCATCTGGAGAAGGAAATCCCTTCCTCAAGAGTTCTACTGGGTAGCTCTTTGTCTCAGGATCTGGAAGCTTAGTTGGTAGAGAATAAATGAATGGTGTCAAAATTGTCAATACTCAGTAAACTTCCTTTGTCCTCTGACCATCATTCATACCTAGCTTCTCATGACTTCATCCCACAAGACCAGGGTGAAAACATTCAGCAAGATTGGGGGAGGGTAGAAACGTAAACCCACATCTACCCCTGAAGAAATACAAAAAACAGAAGCACTTTGGCATGTGTTTCACCGGTGTAAACACCCATCTTGGGACCCAAAGAAGAATGTAGAGAGTTGAAATACATTGTTTACTTCCTGGTGTTATTCACTTCTGGAAATGCAACCAAGCTGTTCTGATGTTGACCTTGAAGGATAAGCCAGTAAGCCATTTTAAGATCCATCTGGAAAGAACTCAAAGGAACCCAGAAGTCAAGAGTCTCCAGGCCTCGAGGTTGCCAGGCTGTTCTCTGCCTGGAAAGGAGTCCTCAGGCCTGACTCTCTGGGAACTTGAATTGCTCCACTAAGTAAATTTCATTGACTTGATCCACTAAATAAAATGTATTGGAAGCTTCAGGCCCAAAGATACTGAATCAAATTTCATGTTCAAAGTAATATTCCATAGCTAGAAAAAATATGTATATCAGAGTTTTGTGGGTATAATCTCCCAGGCTGGGGGAAGAGTGAGCAGGTAAGTACTGGAAGTTTCCCATCGTAAGTCATTTATATGTAACACAAGTAAATGCATATATTATCCTGGCTGACACTGCATCAAAACACAAGCATTCCTGTTGTAATGGTAGAGAAAATCAGTTTATTTAGATGTTCAGATCTTGATTCATTGCACCGGATGTGACATGCCTGCATGTGTGTGTGTTTCACAGTATCAACTGCCCCATGCTATTTAGACCTCTAGCCGGATGTGGTGGTGCATGCCCGTAATCCAACCACTGGGAGGCAAGAGGGCAGGGATCATGGGTTCGAGACTACCCCAGGCAACATAGCGAGACCCAGTTCTCCAAAAAAGCAGCCGGGTGCGGTGGCAGGTGCATGTAATCCCAGCAACCTGGGAGACTGAGACTGGAGATCACTTGTGTCCACAGGAGCAGGACTACCCTGGGCAGCATAGCGAGACCTAGTCTCAAAATAAATAAACAAAAATTTAAAAAACAAACCTCTAATGTCTTAGTTCCACAAGAAGGCCAAATGAAACTGAGTTGGCTCTATTCTTTCTGAATATAACAGCTTCATTCTGCAAGAGTAAACGAGATTTTACGAAAATTTACATGTCGGCAAAATGAAAGAACTTCTCCCTGTCATCGCTGAAGACCCACACAGCCAAGTGCTTGGCATTTGCCTGTTGACGGTGTTTCTGGCCATCGGGAGCAGCTCGCATGACAGGCACACAGATGGATGGGGTGTGTGATTGATGGCCTGTGCCGTGCCTGGTGGTGAGGATGCAGGAAATGGCGCAGGCTGGAGCTGCTCCCCTTTTAGGTTTCATGCTCCATCCAAGCAAGAGTCATCAGGAAGAAGCCCAACCCTCATCTTTGTGAGAAAATTTGTAGATACCCACATCTTCCTCCAGAACGACTTTCCACTGGGATGTCATACCAAAGGCATCATTGCCCATGATGACAATCCTCCCTCCCTTCCTCCCTCCCTCTCCCCCTTCTTCCCCCTCCTTCTCTCCCTCCATCCTTCCTTTGTTCATTCCCCTCTTTCTTTTTCCTTTTTTTTTTTTTTTTTGAGATTAGGTCTCCCTCTGTTGCCCAGGGTAGTCCCGATCCCTCAGACTCAAGTCAATCCCCAGCCTCAGACTCCCAGGTAGCTGGGATTACAGGCACCCGCCACCACACCCAGCTGCTTTTTTGAAACCAGGTCTCAAACCTGCAGACTCAACTGATCTCTGGCCTCTTGCCTCCCAGCACTTCCATTACAGGCACGTGCCACCATGCCCAGCTCATTCCCCTCTTTCTTTTATTCTCTTTTCCCTTTTCCTCTTTCTCCCCAACTTTAATTCATTTTAGTGACCTTGGAGTGCAAACTGGGCCACCAGAGTGAGTCCTCATCAAAATCTCTAAGGAGCAGTTAGAGGTGCTTGAAGTGGAGACACCTCAGAGCAGGTGGTCCCAAGGTTGTGACAACCCCCACCCCAGTGCCATTTGAGTGGACCTTCTACTTCCTACTCAGGTAGGTCCTTCCTCAGCACGGTATTCAGCAGGGTATATTATGCATCTGAAGAATCAAGAATATAAGATATTCAGCTATAATAAGAGATGAAAGTCTGTTATCTGCAATGACATGACTAGGAGAGGATACTGTGCTTAGTGAAACAAGGCCAATGAGAAAGAAATCCTTTATGATTTCACTCATATGTGGTGGATTAAAAAAAAATGAACAAAAGTAAACAAAAATTCTTCGACTGTAAGAACAGCATAGTGGTTATTCAAAAGAGGTAACTGGGGTGGAAGGCAAATCATGTATGTGGTGGAGAGAAACTAGAATTCTGGAAAACTTAATACAGTGTATACAGATATTTATTTTGATACTTGGAATCTATATAATGTTATAAACCAATATCACTTCTATTACGATATATGCATATATACATATGAAATCATGTATACATGTCAACATCAATATATGTATACATATATATGTATGTATATATATGAAATCCTCACTAGACTTCAGGTCAATATAAATTCTAAACAGTCTTTTCACATACAGAATTGGGTCAGAAAAAGTCAACCAACAGGCCAGGCACAGTGGCTCGTGCTTGTAAGCTTCAGCCTATGAAGCGGCCGGGGCTAGGGATCGCGGTTCGAGTCCCGCCTGGGGCCCGTAGCGAGACCTAGTTCCAAAAAAATAGCTGGGCATGGTGGCGCGCGCCTGTCATCCCAGCTACCTGGGAAGCTGAGGCTGGGGATTGCTTGAGTCTGTGGTACCCCGGGCAATGAGAGCCTGTGGTTCCACAGGCAAAAATATCAAGACCTAGTCTCAAAAAAAAAAAAAAAAAAAAAGTCAACCAACATCGCTCCATAAAAATGGGTCATACAGGCCAGGTGTGGTGGCACACTCCTGTAATTCAAGCAAGAGGCCAGATCGCTTGAGTTTGTGGCTTCAAGACTTTCCCAGTCAACATAGTGAGACCTGATCTCAAAAAAGCAGACCAGGTGGTGGGTGTCTGTAATCCCAGCTACCTGGGATGCTGAAACTGGGGGTCACTTGAGTCTGGGGATCGGGACTACCCCAGCCAACATAATGAGATCTAGTCTCAAAAAAAAAAAAAAAAAAAAAAAAAAAGGTCAAATGTGACACAGATTTAGGATTAAACCTGAAGTTGAGAATTCTTTCCTGTACAGGCTTTTACCTTTTTTTATTTGAATTATGGATCTAAAGTGGTACTGAGAATCACTTAAGTACTATAAATTCATGTTATCTCAATAATCTTTTTCATGTGTTTTAAATAGGAAATTAGAAACATGCAAAAGTCTGAAAATGATGATTTTCCCCTCTAGTCCTATCTCCAGCCCCTTCCACTGAAATGCATCAATGTGCATTTTTGCTATTAACAGACTTGTCTATTTTTAAAAATTTATCCAAAAATTAAGTGAACAAGGCCAGGTGCAATGGCACGCACCTGTAATCCCAGCTACATGGGAGGCTAGGCTAGGGATCACTTTAGTCTTTGGGACTACTTAGGGCAACCGAGTGAGACCTAATCTCAAAAAAAAAAAAATAAAGATTAAGTGAACAGCAGAGTTTCTATAGATCCCCCATGTCCCTTCCCACCTACACCCCCCATTGTTAACATTTTGTTTTAATACCATACATCTGTTACACTTGATAAGCCAGCATCAATACATTAGTATTGACTTAATTTCACAGTTTCTACTAGGGTTCATTCTTATTGCTGTACTCATCGTGGATTTGGGCAAATGTATAGGCATCTATCCACCACTCTAACACCATCTAGAAAAGTCTCATTCTCCTACAAGCCCTGTATTCTTAAACATCCCTCCTTTCCCCTCCCCAATTCAAACTCCCCACCCCACCCCTCCCTTTTTCCCACCCCCTACCCCCCACCTCCAGTCCTTCAACACATAGGATGACCCTTCCCCCAGTAGCAACTAGCAGGTAATTTCACTGTCTATAGTTTTGTTGTTTGCAGAATCTCATATGGTACACAGGTTTTTTCAGACTGTTTACTTTTAGCAGTATGAATGCCAAGTTTCTCCCTGTTTTCTATAACTTGATAGCTCATTTCTTTTTATTGCTCTATAATATCCCACTGTCTGGATATACCACATTACCCAGGCCCCATGAAAGAATTGTCTTGATTAGTTCTAACTTGGGGCAAATATAAATAAATTTACTTTAAACAATTTAAAGTTTTTTTGCATGAATATACACCTTCAGCTCGTTGGGGTAAACACCAAGAAATGTAATTACTAGTTCATAAGGTAAAACCATCATTTTTTTAAGAAACTGCCAAACTGACTTCCAAACCAATGCATTTGTGTGTGTGCATGTGTATGTTTGTGTGTGTGATTTGAAAGTATCCAGTAGCACAATAGGAGGGGGGAGTGGGGCTGCAACCCAAGGTCACGGTTGAGAACAAGGCCTCAGAGCAGCCTACCCAGGTTTTCTTCCTGCCTTTGTTATTTGCCTGAGCTTTGACCTCAGGCAAGTTACTTAAGTTACTTTGCAAATTGCCATGTCCTCCACTGAGCATAGGCTTGGTACTAGTGCCTTGTGGAGAATGACCTAAGATATTTCATGCAGGTCTTAGAACAACATTTGATGCACGTATTTGCAAGAGCAAATGCTAAATACTCTTGCATACTTTGACAAAATTCTGCAATGTCCCACACAAGCAGTATGTTCTTTAGTGAATTTATGCCATAGCATAAAAGAGCACCAAAGACAGAGCCCATGAATACTTAGCAAAGTCCGGGAAAAAGATATATTCAGCTGCTAAGTGGAAATAAAGAAAAAACCGGCAGAAAAATCTTCAAGGCCAGAGTCTTTGTCATAAATTCCCTTACTCTACTCTCGCCTCTGGCTCCCCTTAATGACTTGCTAGCTTGAAATCCTTTGGGGTGAGTCTGGGATTATGAAATGCCCTCTTGCTGGTGGCCTGCCAAAGACTGCTCCACAGACACCCAGCTAACCTGGCACAGGCTCCTAGTGAGAAGCCTCCTTACCCCCAGGGCCTGACTAATGCTCATGTATTTTCTTTCCTCAGACAACTCCACAGGCAGGCAGAGGGAGGAGGGCCGTGAAGCAATCCATGTACTAATTTTTTTTTTTCATTTCTTTGGGCAATTCTTCTATGATGACATAAGGATATGTGCTAACAATGGAAATCAATGCACCGTGGCTGTAGCTCTTTGCATTGGGTTTATTTTGGAAACTAACAAGCACACAAAAAAGAAATCCTCTCTGCCTTCCTGATTAATAATCTATGGTTTCCCACAATACCCACACACCAGGGGGAAAAAAAAAGAAGAAGAAGCATTTGAGGGCATCTACCAACTGATTTGCTTTCCTGGTATCAAGTAACTAGTTTTCCTGTTTCAACTGCCTGGGCAGGGCTTAGTGTAATGAGGCCAGAGCACATAGATTTTTTTTTTTTTTAAACTAAGGGTAAACAATGAAACCTGAGAAATTTTCAGTGGTTATGGTTCAAAGGCAGGCACTTACTAATGTGAGTCATGTTGCATTAATAAAGCATAATACTGAGGGCATATTTGGAGCAAAATATTTTTTTGAATAATATGAAAGTGCACTATGACAACAGAATATAGACTCTTGCCTAGGAATTACAAACAAGACAGGCTTGAAAAGTCGAGCTGTGAGGCATCTGTCTCTGCTGGCACCGTCTGGGTTTTAAGACCCTTCAGATGACCAGTTCTGTGGGAAGGACAACAAGAAGAGGGTAGTGGGTGGGAATGAACAGGATCTTCCTTGTTCAGCTCTGGCCCTTGCTGATACCACTTAACAGAGTTGTGAGAAAAAAGGAAAGGAAGAACAAAGAAGGAAACTCAAGGGAAAGTCCACCACTCTGTTTGCTTTGGATGTACTAGGCCCCAGGGAAATCTCTCTTCCTTTCTAGAACCTTCTTACTTGCACCACGGCTTTGAGTCATCCTAGAGCTGTCTGTTTTCTCTTTAGTGAAACAGAGATAGTAACAGCAATTATCCTGGCTGCTGTAAGGATCACAGAAAAGAATAGTGCCTGACTGCCTCTGATGCAAATTAACACTCAGTCTAGGTCGTTACTACATGATTGTTGTCATCATTTCTACTCCAAGTCAACTACTCCAGCTAAGGAAATTTTTCTGTCTGGAACACGAAATATTCAAGAAAAGAGTTAATATAGTGTAGGGGACCCTGGATTTGGAATTCTAACATCTTTAGATGATGCTGGCTACACCCGGAGAGTTAATCGGTTTGCTTCAAATGTGCTCTGAGGTCCTTCCTTATGGAAGATTTAGTGAGGGACCCTGGGGACTATGCCAGGATTCAGGAGAGCATGCCTGATAAGCCTTGTCAGCACTCTGCCTGCACAGGGTCATTCCACAACGTGACCGTCCAGTGGACAACGTGGCTGTCCAGTGGAACTGCAGACAGTCCTCAGGGTAAAGGGTTGCTCTCCTTGGACTTGAATTAACACACACCTTCCTCTTCCCAAAGCATATTATATTTTAATTAAATAAGTTCAATTTAAACTCATTTTAAAATATGATCTACAAAGTACTTTACAGTATATTCAAGTAAAAGAGCTTGACCCTGTATTGCCCTTGAGGAAGACTTTGCTCGAAATGTTTAAGCAGCCCATTCACCCAAAGTATGAGAATGTTAACCATATACCAGTTGTCCCCTGGCATCCAAAGCATGTGGCTGCCACATGAGAAATGGCTGAGTCTTGACTATGGAATTTCCTGACACACAACCTCTACTTCCACTTTAATTTTTTCTGGTTATAAAAGAATGTTGAAGCCAGAACCTGAATGACAGTCTAGAGCCTACATTGACTCTTTCTTCAACCAAGCTTCAGAATATATTACTATATTTGCTAAAAAAAAAAAAAAAAAAAAAGCTCTGTCATGCTGGGAGGCAGAGGCCAGGGATCACTTGAGTTTGCAGGTTTGAGATGACCCCAGGAAACAGAGCAAGACCTGCTCTTGCAAAAGTAGCCAGGTGTGGTGGCCAACACTTATAATCCCAGCTACCTGGGAGACTGAGACTGGGGATCACTTGAATTCAGGGGATCAGGACTACCCTGGGCAACATAGCTAGACCTAGTCTCAAATAAACAAACAAACAAATAAGGCTCTGTCTCTTAGATACCTTTCCTACCCTCTCTCCTTTTTCAGGCTCAAACAGAAAAATATATCAGAGTAATCAGAGTACGTAAACATTTTTTTTTAACAGTCTGTTAAAAAATGACACTGATTGACCAGCTGTGATTTAGGAGACAGAGGTGGGCTCACATGGTATTTTGAAGTCCAACAAGTTAAACGGTGTCAGGCAGAGCTACAATCAACTCTGAGGAGGCCTTTCCAAGAAATCTCCTTTCCCTTTGGTCATCGTCCCTTGGTCTCCTGTCATCATGCAGACATGGTCAGATGAGTGCAGAGGGCCTGGGACTTTTACTTTCAGGAGCAATCAGAATCCTGCACCAACAGGAAGATAAAGCAGGGGAATGACACCTAGAGTTCTAATATTCTCTCATTGTTGCCAGAGAGACCCTCCTGTTCTAGGAGAAACCGCAGAAGTTCCTTAAATATTTATGATTTTCATGACTTAGATTAGTACAAATTAAAAAAAAAAGAGTCTGAAGCTAACATTTTATTAAGTACCTAAGAAAAGTGCTTTCTGTGGTGTCCTTAGGTTATATGGGCCAGATCTTAAGAATCCTTACAGAAAAAATATCTTTTCACAGAACACCGTACTCGGATGTTTATTGCAGCACTAATTACAATAGCCAGGGTTTGGAAAGAACCCAAATATTCTGAAACAGATGAATGGCTCAAAAAGCTGTGGTATATGGACACAATGGAATACTATTCAGCAATCAAATAGAAAAACTCATGTCATTTGTGGCAGCATGGATGGAGCTAGAAGAAATCATGTCAGTGGAAATAAGCCGGAAAGAAAGAGAAAAATACCAGATGGTCTCACTTATATCCTGTGTGTGTGTGTGTGTGTGTGTGTAAAATAAAGAACAAAAAAAAGTTAAAATTAACAAACTGACAGCAGAATCAAAGCATAAATCAAGGGAGGGTAAGGTAGGGGAGGGTAAAGTCAGGGAAGGGATGAGCACAAGAGATTAAGATGATGGTTCATGGGTGACATGGAGAACCTCAGGATATACAACAACATAAAAAGAAAAAAACATATATGTGTGTGTGCAATCAATTAAAAAAAAAAAAACCTTTTCAAGAGTTGAGACTCTTTGTTAGTTTACAGAGTTTATGGCACTGTACCCAGCTCATGTCCCTGGCTATCCATAGCCCGTACTCAGGTCTTCCTGTAGGAAGGATTAGGCTGTGATACAGATATTTATTTTCAGGGTTATCTTCTTTGAAGAGTTCCAACTACTCCTTCAACTGCTACTTCAAAAGATTGTTTGCATGGTGGTATGAGTTGTAACCCCGATGCTGGGAGGCTGAAGTCAGAGATCATTTGCTGTGGGTTTGAGACTATCCCAGGCAACATAGCGAGACCTAGTCTCTAAAAAAAAAAAAAAATAGCCAGGCATGGTGACATGCACCTGTAATCCCAGCTACCTGGGAGGCTGAGGCTAGGGATCACTTGAGTCTGTGGGTTTGGAACTACCCCAGGCAATATAGCTGGACCTAGTCTTTAAAAAAAACCTTGTTTGCTAGTGATTCCAACTCTATGAATTGTTACTAGATGAGGGGGAAAGAATACTTTTTTCCCACTGTTTCATTGTTAATATATTTATGCATGTAAGTATAGATATATTACATCACTGCATTCCATTGGGCTCTCCCTCCACCTTATCACCCATGAACCTTCATCTTGATCTTCTTGTGCTCCTCCCTTCCCTGATTTCTCCCTCCCCCTCCCCATCCCTAGCTGCTTGCCCAGGTCTGTTGTTCCCTTATACTAACTTTTTCTTGGCCTTTTATTTGTTATTCTTATATCCCATCTATAGGTGAAAGAAAACTTACTTTCTTTTTTAGAGATAACTTTTCAAATATACTGTTCTTGGCTTTATTTTCAAAGCAACAGCTGGCACTGCAAGCTCCTTACCCATTGGCCCTCCCCTGAACTCCAGCCACTCCAGACTCCTACTGGAGTTCCAACCCTCCAACCCCACCAGACTCCCTTCAGTCCTGCCACAGGTTCACATGTTTTGTATTTAACTTTCTCTTCCCATGAATCCTTCTCTCCCTAGTTGATTTCCACTTAGCCCTCCAGAGTCCATTTTAATATCATTTCTCACAGGGAATCGTCACAGACCCATTGAATAAGTCATTTTTTCCTCTTTCATAAACACACTTTATACAGTTGCTTTCTGATCTCCTGGTTCTTGCTCTGAGCACAGGGACCTTTTCTGTCTTCCCACTGTATCCTAGTCCGAGTGCCTTGCATATTTATACATAGTAGGTGCTCAATTATCTTTGAAAGAAGTAAAAGAAAGAGAAGACTACAGGAGATTGAGGGAAGAAGACGGAGGGCTGGAGGCAAGAAAAAGGATGGAAAAGACATGAAGAAGGGCAAATAAATGGCATCATGGCAAAGGTATTCTTAATTTATTGTGCCCCTGCCCCCCACACACACACAATTACATCCTATCCACTTATTCCTCTATATTCCTCCCTAATCCATCTTCTTTTTAGAGAAATAAAAGACAAAACTAAAATCATGTCTCCTCACTGCATACCCCAATTTGAGGTATGTGTGTGTGTGTGTGTGTGTGCACGCATGTGTTGTAAGATTCTGGGCCCTTCCTCCACAATTCAAATATACTTCTAGCCTTTTGATTCAATAATATAAAGTACATGTCTCTCTCACATGCCTGTCAATAAGTAAATGACACATTATACTTTATTAAAATATATTTTTTATTTAAGTTTGAAATCTTAACAAAAGGCTGAAGTCATCAGGTACTTCCATCTTGACAGTGATATTGCAAAATTACAAAAGTAGTAGAAATTATAATATTTGAGGGTACAGGTGGAAATGAGGCACATCTTGGCAAAAATCTGGAGAAAATGTAGTCTTTCCATAGTTAAACAGATATTTGTTATTTTGTTTCATTAGCAACTAATGCTTAAGGTACTATTTACTTATATAATAGATGTCTATTTTATTTAATAAAAAGAAGGGTTGGCACCGCCCCAGGGGATGTGAAAACTGAAACAAAGATAAGTCAAAGTTCCATTAAGACATTTCCCATCAGCTAAACAATGTGGAACTGTACAGTGCTGGAATATATTACCTTTGCGTATGAAATAGATAAAAATCTTTTAAAACAACTCCCCATTTTGCTCAATGGATACCCCTTGAAATCAAGAAAATAAAGAGATACGAGAGAGCTTAGAACAATAGCATCACAAGATAAGGGTATGTGTTCATCAGCATCACAGTCTTCATCTTCACCTCCTCACCTGGAGGTTCTGGGGGTGACAGAGCTCCAGAGAAGGGCAAGAAATCGAGTGCAGAGTAGATTCTCTCATGGCAAGAGATTTCAAAAGTTAGAATTACTAAATCCAGGCTGGAAAATAAGAGAGATTTACTTAGGCATTAAAGATACATACTGGGCAGTAAAACTGATAGATCCTTATTACATTGCCCCATAAGAGATGGGGCCACTAGTTAATGCTAAGGAAATTTAAAGCAAGTTATAGGAAATACTTCTTCACCTGATAGAATTCATTCAGAGGAATTTGCTGCCATGGGCAGTCATAAAATCAATCACTGACTTGGATTTTTCAAAGGAGTGAGATAATGTATGACCCACTTCTCTAGCAGGTTGTGGAGGACAGAGGCAATCAATTCGCCTGCTTCTAGAAGATCACAGTTGATTACAAGTGGGGTCAGCAAAAAGAAGTACCCAACACTTGATCAGGATAATTAATAAGTGTTTGTCCATGTTTCCTTGTTCTAGAATGAGAGTGGAAATAGGAGATAAAAATCAAATAACCTGCTTCAATCTGATCATGTTTCCTTTTCTTGTTATTTTGCTTGTTTGTTTTCTTTTGGCAAGAATACAAAAAAGTTAAACAATACTAAATTCAATTCTAAAGATTAATTTAAGGATGTTCCCCCAAATATTTTCCCACAGAGTCCTTTTTTCTTGGTAAGATAAATATCACTCTAGGTTTTGCTTTTTGATTTGATTTTCTGACAAGGATTCTCCCAGTATAGCTGCCAAACTTGAACATCCGTTAACATGCATGACTTCCTTTTTGCCATGGAAAGGAGAGTTTGGTTAAAAGCTGTGAGTGCACTATGAATATGATCAAGATAATGTTAATATTGAAGTTGTCATGTGTAATGGCCATAAAAGAAGTCTTTGGATGATGGCATCACAATTTAAATTCAGCTTCCTTTTTTTTATCTACCTCCACCTCTTTAACTTATATTTCTTGAAAAGGTAGTGTCATCTTTGGAAGCTATTGCTGAGGCATCAAAAGCAATATTGCACCTTTGACATTCTAATTTATAAGCTTCTGAAAGAGCCATCGAAGAGGCATTTCAGGGGTGGTTGAAGTCCTGTATTTTCATTTGGGGACAAAAGAATGCCACATAATCTAAAAAAAAAAAAAAAAGAGAGAGAAATTTTGCTTTAAAAATTATAAAACAAAATCCTGAATAAGTCATAGTAAAACCTCATCCTTGGAATTCTGATAAAGTGCAGCAGTGATAAAAAGGCAAAAAGAAAGAAAGAAAAAAAGAAAAAGCATCTTGTCACCTCCTGGAAACTCGGAAGTGTAACAGACTTTAAGGGACAATGACCTGTCTAGTTTCATTACCCATGTTAAAGAAAAAGCAAGAGTAAAGATAAAAGGTGTCTGGAAGTTCTTCCATGATAAAACCACTGTCATTTGCAATAGCAGTTATAATTTGGAACTGAAGGACACCCTTATTTTCATAAGCACATTTTATTAAAACGCCATCCTGACCAAACAATTAAAAAGATGAGAGGAGATAGCTCAATGTTAATGTCAGGGGAGTTTTTCTGTGGTTGCCATGGAGCTGGGCTGGAAGCGTCCCAGGCTTTCCTGAATCATCCTAAGTGGGCATCCTCTGTATTCCCTGTGATGGGAGCAGCAGCTGGAGCCTGGCTACCTGGCATCCAGCCCCAGTTCTGCCTCCATCAGTCACTTACTTTGGGCAAATCACTCCCCTTGTCTCAACATCTCATCTGAAAGTGTTGAACTAACAGAAATGTTGTAAGTTTAACCCATGATACAGAGGCTAAAACTGTGCTTGACCCCAAATAAGCAAGTAGTCATTGTCACTTAACTTCAGTTCACAGAAAGCCTGGCAGAATGGGGCCAGTGGAGTTCCCTTCCTTTTCTTTGAGTTTGGAGTATGAGTGGGAGGAGTTACTGTTATTATACCCCCTCCCCTTTTTTCTGACAGGTTTCTTCTTAAACGTTATAACCCACAATCCAGCCAAGTCTCCTTCCTCCTGGCAGCCCTGGCATCTGCATTCCTCAGTCTAGAATGGTTGCCTCTCTCTGTCCTCACCAAACCCTCAGCTTAACCTTCTGCTTAATATCTCTACTCTGAGAAGAACCCTCACGATCTGAGTGTGGTCCTCACACACTCATGTCCCCTTCTAACTCTCCTTCCATCTCTACTGTTCACTACCTATTCACTTTTCTGTAGCCAATATCTGGCTGCAAACTCCATTCAGCAAGGATTTGATCTTTCTTATTCACCTCTGCTCCCAGTTGCTGAGTTCCATTTCCAGTGCCCTGTTCACTGGTCCTGAATGACTGAACAGAACAAATAAGCCAAGCAGGAGAGCCTACCCCTTCTAGGAGCAAAGGCACCTGCTAGTAGTGAAGGTCTCCTCCAAGGACAACTGTTTCCATCACCCTATTCAAAGTTGACTTTACAGAAGAACCATTGTTGGATATATAGGGAGAAATAAGCAACTAATTCTGAGGAAACCTAGTAACCAGTCTGAATTGAGGGGGGGTCAAAAAAAGTAAAATGGGAGAAATACATGTTTAGGGATTGATTTTGTCTAAGAAGAAAAACTCAAGTGAATGCAGCCATCGTTGGTTGTGGTGATGCTTGGTGGGGATGATATTTTCGCATGTCACTTAATCTAGACTCAGATTTGTAATCACATTGCAGTTTCCACTTCTCTCTCAGGTCTTATAATCTTTTGAGCACACATAGTATAACCTTGGCTTTGTAGTAGTGATCAGAAGGCTAAAAGAGAGAACAGGTAGTCAAAAAGAAGGCAAAAGGGAGGCAAATACAGTGAGCTAGAGGGTTGGTTTAGGCAGCTCACCTTCTCATTTTTTTAGAAACCAGGTCTTGCTATGTTGCCCTGGGTAGTCCTGAACCCACAAACTCAAGTGATCCCTGGCCTCAGCCTCCCAGTGCTGGGATTACAGGCATCACCACCATACCCAGTCTTCACCTTCTCATTCTATCTACACCTGAAGGATGCAATGAACAGAAGCATACAGCAATCCACTTGAATTATTCAGTTCTTCATTTCTCTTTGGGAAGCAGCGTCACAACACTTAGAGAGACAAGATACAACTAAACCAAATCTAGCGTATTCAAGTAGTGTCCATGTATGTATAGAACCTCAGCTGAGTGTCACTGATACAGCTCTTTTCTTCCATGACCAGAATCCTAGAAGTATGAAATGATTATAATAATAGGGATGAGTCATTTGAGACTACATGATTAAGAAACTCACCCAATGCCACACAGCTCACAATTAGTGGAAAGAGGTTTCATACCCTTAGTCACTTGATTTCAGAGATTATTTCCTCTTAGCTTCTAGCCAACACTACCACCCTTACCCCAACTTGGATAATGAGCTATAGAGCAAAAATAACTGAGGTCTGTAATTCAAAAAGTCCTATTAAATATTACTCTGAGTAGGTCAATCCACTTATATTTCATAATTCTTGGTATGAGAAAAATGATATTATCTGCCCTGACTAACTTCCAAAATTCCCATGATCATCAAGTGAGATGATTTTTATGCAAGCATTTAGGGAACAAGAATATCCCAAACAAATATCAATTTATAGGATTTATTTCCAAGCATGATCATTTAATGAATTTACATGATTTTAATTGATATTTAAGGAGTATTTTATGTGTGACAGTTAAATGAGTTTCACTCCAAACAGATATCAAAAATGAATGAAAATAATGGATTTTAGGGCCGGGCACGGTGGCTCGTGCTTATAAGCTTCAGCCTATGAAGCGGCCAGGGCTAGGGATCGCGGTTCGAGTCCCGCCTGGGGCCCGTAGTGAGACCTAGTTCTAAAAAAAAATAGCTGGGCATGGTGGCGCGCGCCTGTAATCCCAGCTACCTGGGAAGCTGAGGATGGGGATTGCTTGAGTCTGTGGTACCCTGGGCAACGAGAGCCTGCGGTTCCACGGGCAAAAATGGCAGACCTAGTCTCAAAAAAAAAAAAAAGAAAAAGAAAATAATGGATTTTGCCCAGACAGATTAATGGATGTGATCTGAAGAAAAGAATGACTTCCCTGTAATCAAGAGGTCCAGATTTGGGGAAACAGTAACTGGTATCAACAGAAAAGTCGAACACCAGAGACAGACCTTCTTCCTGAACACGACTGTGCTTGGAACATGTGGTGCCTTCAGCTTAGGCAAAGGTAAACCCCACATGGATAACAGGAATTCCGGAGGATTTAAACACATGATCTTATCTGAAAAATAGACCAACATCTCCATATATTTGTATTTGGAGAACACAGATCACTTTCCAGGTTCAAAATGTTTTAATTTACAGTCTATACAATGTCTCCTCACTATCCCAATACATTTTTCTATTTAAAAAAATGTGCCAGATGTTATCTACCTCTATAACATTTGCAATGCTCTGGGAATTGATAGTGTTAAAGAGAAGAAGGAAAGCTTGAGATCCAATTTCATCTATCAGATTTTTCCACCTGTCCTTACCATCATAACTCTCCTTGCTTTCAGCATAAAATAACACCCTTGGCTACAATAATTTATTTTCTCTCTAGCATTTGTTGAGTTCTCAAGCATATAGCTGAGTACTAGAATAGAGATCTGTAATTTTTCTCTGCCCAGCATCCATTCCCCTTTATACAATAGCACCTCCATTATTCTCTAGGACCACCTCCTTTTTCTAGTCTCAGTACTTAAGATTTAAATTGGGCTGGTTCCACCCACTGGCTCCAATAGTTGGCAGATGATTTAAATTGATCACTCAAAATGACAGTGAATTTTTAAAGACCTGATTTAAGTCCTAAAACCAAAAATGCATTGTAGAAACACAAGCAAAACACTACTCAACATTGGCTAGAGTGAGATCTTCATGCAGTCATCTGCAACAACAAGAGAAATTAAAGTAAATATAAAAAAACAGGATTACATCAAATCAAAAAGCTTCTGCACAGTGAAAGGGATGAACAGTAAAACAAAAGGGAACCTACCGAATGGGAGAAACTATTTGCACATTAAACATCTGACAAAAAGCTTATATCCAATATATACAAAGAACCCATACAATTCAAAACAAACAAACAAAACAAATAACCCCATCAAAAACTGGACAGAACTAACAAGACACATTTTCAAAGACATGCAGATGAAACAAGTGTTCATCATCCCTTATCATCAGGAAAACGCAAAGCAAAACTACAATGAGCTAACTGTGAGAATGGCCCATACCAAAAAGGCTAAAAGCAAGAAACATCAGCAAGGATGTGGACATAAAGGAACCCTGGTATACCTTTGGTGAAAATGTAGACTGATCCAGTTCCTATGGAAAACACAATGAAGCATTCTCAAAATATTAAAAATGGAAATGTTATATGATCCAACAATTCCACTTCTAGGTATCTACCCAATGAGCACAAAGCACTAATATCATGCAAGGGATATATGAACACCTATGTTCACTATTTACCAACACCAGGTCATGAAACCAACCTAAGTGCACAAAGACAGAAGAGTGAGTTAGAAAAATCTTTATCAGCCAGGCATGATGGCACATGCCCATAGTCCAAACCCTGGGAGACAAGAGGCCTGGAATTTGCTTGAGTTCACGGGTTCAAGACTACCCTGGGCAACATAGCAAAACCTGGTCTCAAAAAACAGCCAGGCACCATGGTGGGCACCTGTAACCCCAGCTACCTGGGAGGCTGAGGCTCCCCAGCCTCCCAGTCCTCAGTCCGCGGGATCAGGACTATCCCAGGCAACATAGTGATACCTAGGTTCAAAAGAGAAAAAGAAAAGAAAAATGTATATTTATCCAGTGAAATACTACTGAACTCTGAAAAAAAGATTAACTCTTGTCCTTTGCAACAACATGGTTGGAGCTGGAGGAGGTAATGTTAAATGATGTCAGAAAGAGAAAAATAAACACTGGATGGTGTCACTTAAAAGTGGAATGTGGAGTAATAAAACCAAGAGTCAGACAAAACCAAACCAGTAACAAACCCTAGAAATCTGATGGGGGAATTGAAGCTCTCAGAGGGTGAGGAAGGAAATACAGTGACAGAACCGGACAGACTACAGCAGTGGGTGTGATGTGAGGACAGGCATCTGGGGACATGGGGCCTTATGTTTCTGAATCACACAGTGTTGCAAACCAATGTTACCTCAGTAAGAAAAAAAAAAGAATGGTGAATTATTTTAAGGCAGCACATCTGACTGGATTAAGTACTACAAGTATTAACTGGAATGTTCACTACAACTATTGAGAAAGAAGATAAACTAGTAAGATAAAATCTTTGAGCTGCTATTAGCCATCTTTGCAGCTGCTTGGAGAAAATCTACTTGAGAGTGAAGCCAACACAGTGGAAAGCAGAGACAAAAGACTTAAAAAAAAAAAATCATATCCTAGGGGCATCATTTGCACATCTAGCTCTTTCCTGGTCCTTCCCATTGTGTGAACTAATATATGCTCGTTATGATTTAGTCAGTTTCTAGTAAGTATCTATTCTTACATCTGAAACCAACCTCACTAATCTAAGGAGATTTATCAGTTGTGTAACATTTCTGTGGAGTATATAAATTTTTTCTGTCAAGACTCTGATAGTTTCCCAGAATAGAAAGTATAGATAAAAAGAATTCATTGACTTGAATTTACTTTCTGTTACATTTTCCTTCTGTTTATCATCATACTAGACTGTGGAGTAATAGTCATAGCAAACAGAGCAGATGTAAATACTCTTCAAATTCCATGATTTAGGTATAATTATTATGTCTATTGTACCAGTTAAGGAAACCAAAAATGTAGCATTATATTCAGTGTTTTCAAAGAACATCCAAGTACTGAAGATGCACATGGAACCTCAATGAACCTCCATATGTTAACAGGTAGTGCATTTTTATCAGCGTAAGGATCGAGAAAGCTTTCTAGTCAAAGGTTGCCACTGAAAAGTTGTTGAAGCTTGGAGAAAGTCACCTAAGTTTTCCTTTCACACTAGCAAAATCCACAATGCCAGGAAAAAGTAAGGAAATGAACCAGCTTATGTTGTCACATTAGTTTTATTTGGGTTTTTTTGTTCTGTTTTGGTTTTTTTTTTTTTTGGTTCTTGCTGGACTCTCAGCATCATTGTTTGCTATTCTTGGACTTATTATTCTCTAATTTAAGTGTTTTTTCCAATGAACTTGTTATAAAATTGAGCAACAAGGTGATCATCTATAATAGTCAGTACAGAATAATATACTAACACAGCATGAGGACATTAAGATGAATAAATGCTTCTAGGATCTCACAGTATAACAAAGAAGACAAATGTATACACAAGTAGCAGTGATACATGGGACTGTTTGAAAAATACTACTATAGAGTAATATGTAATAAAGAAACAGCTTTCATTTGAATTGTACTTTTACAGTTTGCAAAAAGGGTTTATGTGAATTAGTATTCATTTGGATTCCACAAAAATTTCATGAAGCATATGAAGATTATCTCAGTTTTTCAGATGAGAAAATACAAATGAGATGGTCCAGAGCTGTTGAAAAGCCCAAGTTCATATTGCAAATAGGAAGAGTCAGGCTCCCATTTCTTTGCTTGATTTGTAATGTTATTTTGCTTTATTTATGTTATATGAAAGGATGGGTCATTAATGACTTCTCTCTGAATAATGCTAAGTCCAGCAGCATGTACATTTGTCCTGTCTGGGAAGGATGACCTGTCCATGCCATATCCAAATTCATCTCTAGTTTTCTAAGTTTGCATGAAATGCAGGCTTTGGAACTGGTATAGGAGACCCTCCAACCCTGTTGGTTCTTATTGGAGTTCTAGTTTTGTTCTTTTTTAAAAAAAATATTTATTTATATATATTTCACATCATTTCAGTCCCTGGGGGTCACCCACCACTTCCCCTCCCCGCCCGCTCCAGCTGGTTCCCATTCTCCCCTTGTGTAGTTTCATTTGGTTGATCATATATTGAAACCATTTGGTTTCTGTCCCTTTCTATCTGGCTCGTTTCTGCTAGAATGATTTCTTCTAGGTACATCCAGGTTTCCATAAATTCATCAAATTTGTCATTTTTAATTGATGAATAATACTCCATTGTGTATATATACCACATCTTTTTCATCCATTCATCTGTTCTGGGGCATTTGGGTTGTTTCCATGTCCTTGCAATTGTAAATAGTGCTGCAATAAACATCCAAGCACAGGTGTCCTTTTGTACCCACATTGAGGTCTCCTTTGGGTAGATTCCCAGAAGTGCGACTGCTGGGTCAAATGGTAATTCCATTTTCATTAGTTTGAGGGTCCTCCATAAGGCTTTCCATAGTGGCTGGACGAGTTTACATTCCCACCAGCAGTATAAGAGTGTTCCTTTCTCTCCACATCCACGCCAGCACTTGTTGTTGCCTGTTTTTTGTTTTTTTTTTGATGGGGGCCATTCTTACTGGTGTAAGGTAGTATCTCATTGTGGTTTTGATTTGCATTTCTCTGACTGCTAGTGACATTGAACAATTTTTTCATGTGCTTGTTGGCCATTTATATTTCCTCTTTGGAGAAGTGACTTTTTAGTTCTTCTCCCACTTTTTGATTGGGCATCTTGTTTTGTTTTAGTTTAGTTGTGTGAGTTCCTTGTAGGTCTGTGTTATTAATCCCTTATTACTCTTTATTACTCTTGTGGAGGGCGAAAATTTTTTACCATTTGGTTGGTGTTACATTAGTTTTAAAGATCAAAGGTTTGGAGTCTGGTTCCCATGTCATCATTAACTGGCTGTGTGAGCTTGGGTATTTCATGGCATTACTCTGGGTACCTGTAATGCTACATCCATGACATTCCATCTGCTTATCTTTTGCACAGTTATGTATGTAGCAAATAAGAAGAACTATTTTAAAATGATTTGGAAAGTTGCAGATTTCTAGGTATGTGCAAGATAATGTTCCTACTTCTAATAGCAAAATTCCTATTGGTCCGAAAAAGTGAGAAAACTACTGTCGTGGCAGCAGAAGGCATGGCCTAAAGATTCCTAAGCCATAATGAGAAAATAAACCTTGCCTAGGGTGGGATAGAGAAAGAGATATTAAGATCACAGCAAGGTCATCATTCATCATTCATGCTTGATGATTTAGCCCACATATTCTTTAGCTCAGCAATATTTTTGAGTTATCCATTCTAGTGCAGAAAAGAATTTACTGTAAAAATAACAGCAGGAATAAGATCTTCTATCAGAAGACTTTGCTTCTAGTGCTGCATCAGTTACTAGTTTACTTTGTGACCCAGGACAGATGTTTTCAGCCCTCAGCCTTCTCGTAGGGATTGAACGATGTAAGGTGATATATATTGCAGGTGCTTGCCATCGCTTGTGCTTGCTAACTTCAATATCTACAAGTTCCTGTTTTCTTCCAAAGACTGTACTTCACAGATCCTTTGTGGTTATGCTTGGCCAGTGGCTAGTTCTGGCCAAGTGGAGATATGCAGAAGTGTTGCTTTCCAGCAGTCTCTTCCCCGCTGCTGCCAGGAAGGATGCCACTAATGTGAGATGGTCTAGTTACAAGTGATAGAATCGCCATCATCTTGGACCCCTGACTGGATAGATGGAACAGCATTTCCTTGCCAATCCACAATGTATATGTTGCATGAACAAGAAATAGTTCTTTGTTTTGTTAAGACATAAATACTTGGTGATAATCATTACAGCAGTATAACCTGACTTAACCCTGTCTAATAATTTCCATTTTATCTCTCAACTCTTACTCTAATTTTTGTATGTATATGTTATCTATATTGAAATAATAGATGTGGGGCAAAAATAAGCTACAATATCCACAGATCTGCTAGAACATACATTTTTTTATAAACTGCAGGGGGAAACAGGAGTCAGGAGATAATAAGGGCGGTTCTTTGCCCCCAGAAGAGGGCATTCTATAAGAGATCCCTAAATGTCTTTCAATTTCCCCCACCACGATTGTTTAAATAAGTTAAAAAGGTGTGTTTTCTCTTACTAAATATCAAAAGCAGGGTATGAAACTCAAAAGATGCATGTATTGCTGGAAAAGTATGCAGAAGAGAAATGTAGGTTAGATATAATAGAAATTCATTATTCTTCATTTCTTTGAAGATGTGACCCAAAGGACTGACTCAGTTCATCTTAACATATCTACTCATTACTATCATATTACTGACTATGCTCCTTATAACATTACTCTCAAAATCAACAGGTAAGCACAGTGGTGCCTGATGCATCGTCAACCAGATGTGTTCATGTTTTGTTTTGTCAATAAAACAGATCAGAGGATCTAGTCCAGAAAAACTCCTAAAGGTTGAGAATAATGATGATGGTATCCTCACAGTCAAGGAGCATGCCAGAGGATACTGGAGTTTGGAGAAAGTAAGAAAAAGTTAACAAGGGACAGGAAAGATGAGAGAACATGCAGGAGGGTCCATACATCATCACATCAAGGTGACACAGTCAGAAGATGATCCAGCCACTTCTTCATTTGACTCCCTCACTATATAATCTGGAAGTGTTTTTGCTGAGTTTTTCCTGCAGCAACCATGTAATTCAAATCTCAGAATTGCAGCTTAGATGCACACAAGGTTTACCCTCAGGGTCACTTTTAGAGGTGTCAAAGGAACCTCCAAATCAGTTAAGAGAGAA
Source organism: Uropsilus gracilis (assembly GCA_004024945.1). Taxonomy (NCBI): domain Eukaryota; kingdom Metazoa; phylum Chordata; class Mammalia; order Eulipotyphla; family Talpidae; genus Uropsilus; species Uropsilus gracilis. The sequence goes on along the minus strand of PVHY01012339.1, from coordinate 20,037 downwards.
CAGTTGTAAGACAGAACCAGAGTGGCCAGAACCCACAGGGAGCCCAGAGGATAGGAGGCATCCATCATCTTCTCAGGAGCCAGACCCAAAGATGGTCCATGCATCCAAGCAAACTTTGTTCCAATTCACAAGCTCATGCTGGGGCCTCAGAGAAGCCCAACAATGCTTGCGTCAACCTTCTTGACTCTAGATTGCAAATAATCCCTCTCTGCTACACATCGTTCCTGGCATGGGGGTATATGGGAGAGGAAAGGGGTCTAAGAATTTTTTTTTTTTTTGAAACGAGGTCTCACTATTTTTGCCGGAGGAACTACAGGCTCACGTTGCTCGGGGTACCACAGACTCAAGCAATCCACAGCCTCAGCTTCCCAGGTAGCTGGGATTACAGCACAACCATGCCCAGCTATTTTTTTGGAACTAGGTCTCGCTACAGGCCCCAGGCGGGACTCGAACCGCAATCCTTAGCCCCGGCCGCTTCATAGGCTGAAGCTTACAGGCACGAGCCACCATGCCCGGCAGAATCTAAGAATGTAGAAGACATGAAAACTCACCATGAGAAAGGGGGCTGACATTTTCAAAGTGCTTACAACAGGCCACCCATAAGCTAAAACTTTATAAATACCGAGTCCTTTCAAAATACTCTTTCTTTACTTAATCTATAAATCTTTTCATCTGAAAGGATGAAAAAATTCCTGTAAGTTCTCATAGTTGGTCCGCTAGCAGAGGTAGGATTCTGGGTCAGGTTACCTGACCTACAAGTCAGCCACAGACACACACATCTCAGAGTAGGGAAGCCACTTCCCCACAGGTCACTTCCCCAGCAGCAAAAGAGCCTACATTATTCAAATTCATTGGTCTCATTCGCCTTTTTTTTTTTTTTTTTTTTTTTTTTTTTTTTTTTTTTTTTTTTTTTTTTTGAGACTAGGTCTCACTATTTTTGCATGTGGATCCGCAGGCTCTCGTTGCCCAGGGTACCAGAGACTCAAGCAATCCCCAGCCTCAGCTTCCCAGGTAGCTGGGATTACAGGCATGCGCCACCACACCCAGCTGTTTTTTTGGAACTAGGTCTCACTTCGGGCCCCAGGTGGGACTCGAACCTCGATCCCTAGCCCCGGCTGTTTCATAGGCTGAAGCTTAAAGGCACGAGCCACCACCGTACCCGCCTCATTCACCTTTAAATACCTCAAGTGTGATGGTGTAATGATAGCACCCATCCTCCCACTAGTCCTTCACTTTTCTTAAAAGAATGTGCCTATCTAACCCAAAATCAAGGTTTTTAACTTCTATTAGCAGGAAGTTGCAGAAAGACCTTCAATAGATACCTCTTCATAAAAGCTTAGCAGGTGTTCAAATGCACTCAGGACTATTTCTGAGCTGAAGAGTTGTTCATTGACAAACAGTAGCAGCCATAAATAGTCGTTGAATGACTGAACTTTTAATAATTAAAGAGATCTTCCCTCAGAAACAGTCTTCCAGCCGGGCACGGTGGCTCATGCTTGTAAGCTTCAGCCTATGAAGCGGCCGGGGCTAGGGATCGTGGTTCAAGTCCCGCCTGGGGCCTGTAGCAAGACCTAGTTCCAAAAAAATAGCTGGGCGTGGTGGCATGCACCTGTAATCCCAGCTACCTGGGAAGCTGAGGCTGGGGATGGCTCGAGCCCGTGGTACCCCGGGCAACGAGAGCCTGCCGTTCCACGGGCAAAAATAGCGAGACCAAGTCTCAAAAAAAAAAAAAAGAAACAGTCTTCCAGGCAGCTACTTTAGAAGAGACTATAAAAATAGAAAAAGACTTGGAAGGATATAAATTAGACTTTTTATGTATTCATTTGTATTCATGGACTCAACAAATGTTTTCTGGTCAACATCATACACTGCATAGTTTACTTCCTAGGAATATACTAGCTATCTTGTGCTGTGTAACAAATGAACCCCAAACTTAGTAAATGCAAGCAACAAACACTGTGATCTGGAAGTTTCTGAGGGTTGGGAACTTGAGAAGGGCTTCTGAGAATGTGAGGTGCTTCAGAAGCAAGGTCTCAAGTAAGGTTGGAGGTGAGGTCATTTTCAGACCAGACAGGACTTCAACATCTTGTTCCAAGTTTGCTCTCAGAGATCCTGGCAGAATCCAGCTCTTCCCTGGTCATTGGCAGGGATACACTTGCCAGAAGTGAAGATTTTCAGACCTCCTGAAAGCCTTCCCAGAGCCAGAGACCCAAGAGATGCACAAAGAGAAACCATGCCCCAAACCAGAAGCCACAGTTGGCTTTCTATTACCTAATTTCCAAAGTTTCTCTAGGTCACTTCTGGGAATGCGAATACTTCTGGGAATACTGGGACACTTCTCAGAGAAGTATAATTTGGAAACCACAGAAGGCAGTTGATTAGAAAAGAAACTTAAAAAAATTCTTTGCCTGTTTTGCCTTTTTTTTTTTTTTTTCAAATTAAAATTAATATATTTTTTTTTTTTTTTTTTTTTTTTGGACTAGGTCTTGCTATATTACCCTGGGTAGTCCCAAACCAGGATCAGATCTGAGTAGTCCAGATCTTGGATTGGAATGTAGATGATTTTTTTTTTTTTTTTGAGACTAGGTCTTGCTGGGGTAGGCCCGATCCCACGATCCCGCGATCCCCAGCCTCTGCCTCCCAGGTAGCTGGGATTATTGGCGCATGCTACCACGCCCCTCTATTTTTATTTTTTTATTTTGAGACTAGGTCTCTCTATGTTGCCCAGGGCAGGTCTCGAACCCGCAGACTCAAGTGATTCCTAGTCTCAGCCACCCATCTTAGGCTGGGATTAAAGGTGCACGCCACCATGCCCGGCAGAATGAATATATCTTGTTGCAACTTAATGTTCCGTATTGGGTTATAGGGTGTCTATAGGACATTGATAGGTTGTCTATGACATATGATCTATGCTGGGGTGAGGACACCCCCACAGGAAATCCTGAGTGTCAACCCTCATCACGACATTTGATATGTTTGCATGAAAGATGTGAGTTTCCATTCATGTGTCAAGGAATTACAAGGAAAGGTTGGGTTGCCTATCTTAGTCGGTCGAAGCAAATAGGTAAAAATTAAAATGACATGAAAAAAGGCGGTCAAAAAAGATCACCAGGAAACCCAGAAACTGCTCCATAATTATATTTCCCAGGGACTTTCAACATTCCAACGCATTTCACTCTTAATAGAGGCCTAGCGGTATTTTGACCTGTTGAACTGTTTTCGCAGATTCAATTTTTGAGCATTGTCCTTCACATCAAACAATGAACCCGAAGCCGCGTTTCCATGCATCCATTTAGATAATTCAGCAGCTCTTGTCTCCACTTTGAAATCAAGCCCCCCTCACCTCGCAACAGCGGAAGCACCACTTCATCTCCGACAACGTCACAAATCAATTAAACTTACCTCGCACGTCTGCGCGCCCAGGAATTGCACTTACAAGGGTTTCACAAAAGAGATGGTAGCACAGCAGGCCCAGAAAGGGCGACAAGCAGGCAGTGGCTCCTGGGAACCAGAGCCACCTCGCCTTCTGTCCTGCCTTTCCCTCTGTCACATCCCCATGGCCCAATTCCTGTGGCTTTATTTCAATCCAAGAGAACAGCACATGCCGGTTTCTGCAGAGCTGTGTGGGGCTGCGAAAGCCTCAGGTTGGAAAGCAGTCCTGGTAATCCCCTCTGAGGGCAGAGAGGGTGGCCGAGGGGCCTCCACACACAATCTGTGCCCTCCAAGCTAGATGTGCGTTTCATTTTCTGCTTTCAAACCTCCACTGGCTGTACATCTGAGAAGGCTTCAGCACATAATTTATTCCACCCAAGGTCCCCAGTAATTTATGCTCTCTAAATTAACAACCCAGGACGAACGTGGTCCTGGATGAACATGGAAGGCGGGAAGGGCTATCTTGCTCCAGGTCGCACAACTGCCCCTGGAAAAGGTCGCTACCCGGCTCCCTCAGCTGTACATAAAAACAATCTGCAGCTTTTACCTGACGAACTGGCGCGCACCTGTAGTTCAAGCGCTGGGAGGCAAGAGACCTGGGATTGTTTGAGTTCACGGGTTCGAGACCACCACGGTGCAACATAGCAAGACCTGGTCTCAAAAAATCAGCTGGGCACGGTGGCACACGCCTGTAATCCCAGCTACCTGGGAGGCTGAGGCTGGGGATCGCTTGAGTCCGCGGGATCGGGCCTACCCCAGCAAGACCTAGTCTCAAAAAAAAAAAAATCATCTATAGCTTTTTAACTAACAAGTTTGTCATGTCAGGTTTGGGATAACTGCCCCTTCATACAAACCCCTCTTCTATATTCAACTCCAGAATGTTCTGTTTTCCACCCCCCACCCCCATGTTCCATGTTCATACTTCATCTTCTTTGGTCCCTCTTCCTCCAATCAGGTAAATACAAGACTTTTTAAAATTTTATTTCTATACTTCACTCACTAGTGTGTTTTTTTTTAGTTGTAGATTTACACCAACATAACAGTTCATGGCTCTGAAATCCTTGCTTTCTTGACAGGTAAGCAACAGTTTTCAGCTTTGATTTCCTCAAGCAGAGACAGACTGTGCTCCTGTTCTTCTTCTGTTTTGTCCCTGGGTGAAAAACAAGCTATGTCTCTGTGCACAGGCCAATGGCAGTAAGGTAGGAAATGTAGTCCATCATTTATATAAAGCTCCCAAACTTCTGGACATGTCATGTCTATTCAATTATTAATGAATTTTCGTTTTCCTCTCATTTTTGCTTACATCCAATAAGTACAATCACAGGCTAAAGAATGTCAATTATAATTATTTGTTCATTGTAATTATTTCATCATGATATAATAGAGCATCCTCATTATTTCCTGGGAATTGTTTGCATTGAGAATATTAAAATGATACGTTGGTTTTAATAATTATTTATATTACTAGGTGAAGACATGTTGCTCATAATTCTCCAGAGTGACCGTGAATACTAAATTGGTTTCACATCAGAATCTCAAAAGTGAAATCCCCACTTTTCACAGACTTCATAGAGTCAGCAGAATGCATCTGTTGACCTACAGATGGATTTCCAACTTTTCCATTTGTGTCCATCACTCCTAGATGACACATTCCTCGCAGGCCTTCTAGAATCGCATTTTAATATTGCTAATAAGAGAGGCTGAGTCTGTCCTTGCCCCTGGAGGCCCACAACATTCTAAGTTTTGCCTTTGAATTGAGTGCTGGTGGTGGGATGATAAATTTCATCACAGTGCCTCAGCTCTCTGGGTACCCAAGCACAGGTTCGCACCTCAAAGGTACTTATTGGGGCAAGCATGGCTCCCTCCACTGAAAGCAAAAAAAAAAAAAAAAAAAAAAAAAAAAAAAAAAAAAAAAAAAAAAAAAAAAAAAAAAAAAAAAAAAAAACTATAAACCTCATCGCTGAAAATTTCTACTGTTCCCCAGAACTGTGGACACCAGTAAACAGAGGACTCAGAAAGGTATTCTATTTCACTTGTGAATTCCTCTGCAATTTGAATTGTAAAAAGAGAATCCGCAAGAGAGATGAGGTGGTGTGGAGGAATTTTTTTAAAGGAAGAATGCATTTAGATGAGAAGAGTGAGAAGATGTCTTGCCACTAAGCCAGTGGGAATTTGAAATCCCTCCAAGTCAAGGAGCCAATAGACTGGCTGAAACATAAGGTAGAATTCAGAGGGAGCTGATCATGTTCTGATCTCATTTTATGCTTTTCTTTTCTCTTGTTTCCAAGATCTAATCAGCGCCCATGTTGAAAAATGTTAATGCAGAGCAGCAGTGCAAAAGAAAGACATCAAAACACCAGAGATGAATCCTCCTTCCTCACTCTATTTTGGCCCCAATGTAGGCATGTGACCATAAGATACTAACTTTTAATTTTTAAAATAGAACCCATGGGGAAAGATACTGTCTTCTTAACCACATTTTAACTCACTTAAAAAGGCATATTGGCTGGGTGCGGTGACATGCACCTTTAATCCCAGCCTTAGGAGACTGAGATTAGGAATCGCTGAGTCTATCAGTTCAAGACTACCCTGGGCAACATAGCAAGACCTAATCTCAAAAAATAGTTGGGCGTGTTGGCACATGCCTGTAATCCTAGCTACCTGGGAGGCTGAGGCTAGGGATCACTTGAGGCCATGGGTTTGGGACTACCCCAGGCAACATAGTGAGTCCTAGACTCAAAAAAATAATTATAAAATAAAAGGTACGTTGTTGGCCAGGTGTGATGGCATGTACCTATAATCCAAGCACTGGGAGGAAAGAGGCCAGGGATTATTTGAGGGTTTATTTGATAATTTGATTATTTGATAGTTCGTGGGTTTGAGACTACCCTGTGCAACATAGCGAGACCTGGTCTAGAAGAAGCAGTCAGGTGTGGTGGCAGGCGCCGTAATCCCAGCTACCTGGGAGGCTGAGGCTGTGGATCACTTGAGTCCGCGGGATCAGGACTACCCTGGGTAACAGCAAGACATAGTCTCAAAGAAAAAAAAAAAGGCCAGTTTGCCTAAGAGCTAGCTTTATTGTGAATGTACTCTGTGAAATGACAAACATAAAAAGATATTCAGATGCCACATTCACCAGGAAGAAATTAAAACCCAATATTCTGAAGCGTGCAGCATTCATTCATTCAGAAAGTTCTGAGTGCTTATCAAGTGCCTGGCACTGTGCCAGGGACTACGAACATAAGTGAATCAGCTATTCTCTCAGCCTCCGCGGAGTTTCCAGCCCCGAGGGAGAGAGACACACATAGAACTAACCCAAACAGCATGTTTCATCTGTTCTGAGAGAAGCGCAAATACTGAACAGAGAGCCAAGGGTGCCAGTACTTTGGGCTTGCATGCCAGGTGAGGAGCACGACTTGGCAGGAGTTTGAGTTTCTTGGCCTCAATGCTTCTTGTACTAATTTCCTTTGATATATCCACAACCTTGTCTACTTCTGCATGTCCTTCTCTGTCTTAAGCCTTCAGGTAGATACCCAGGATGCAAGGAGCTGGATTAGTTCACTGGGGGGTGGAAATCTAACTGTGTCTTATCATCTGGATGATGACTAAACAGAAAGGCCAACCTCTTGAAAACAGTTTCAAGGCCACCCACTCCTCTCCCATGAAAATGACAGGGGGCTGATGACAGTTTCTGAGGTTAGTGTTTGAAACCTATAGCATCTTAGTATGAAATCCCAGGAATCCAAGGAACTATGGCCTTGGTTGCTGTTCAAGAGGAATAAGAACCTGGCCTGACTTTTTTACCTTGACCATGTGCTTTCCTCCAATTGGAATTCCCTCTTCCCTCTAGTCCCCTCCCTTGTTCTGCCCCTACTTCTCACACCTTCTGAGTCCTGTGAAAAATCGCCTTCCCTGGAAGGAAGCACACACTCTCTCAAATTGCCAAAGCTCTTTACCAACTGCCAGGGTGTATTCCAATGTAATGTCTTACCTCTCCCACCCACACTTAAAAAAAAAAAAAAAAGAAAATTGCTGGAGGCCAAGATACCTGACTTGTTTAATTTTTGTATCCACAAGCTTCTTGTGCCATGCAGGGAACATCTTGCCTACTCAAAAAATGGATGTTAAATAGCTGCATAAATGAAAAGTGCTCATGGAAACCAGGAAAACAATCCCTCTTCGACTCGTAAGAGATTCCCCAGTTCTGCATGCTCCACAAGGAGTATTAACCTGTAATCTCACCTACACTCCCAAGTGCTTCTCAAAATCCCATGACCCGCTTCCCAAACCAGGAAGCACTAAATGCATATAGGGCCTTGGGGGAGAGGGTTGGTAAAGAGGTAGACAGAGTTATTTTTTCTTTCTTTTTTTTTTTTGAGACTAGGTCTCGCTATGTTGCCCGGGGTAGTCCTGATCCCATGAACTCAAGCAATCCCCAGCCTCAGCCTTCCAGCTAGCTGGGATTATAAGCACCTGCCACCACACCGGCTGCTTTTTCAAGACCAGCTATCATTATGTTCCCCGAGGTAGTCTCGAACCTACAAACTCAAGCAATCCCAGGTCTCTTGTCTCCCAGAGCTTGGACCACAGGCTCATGCCACCACACCTGGCCAGAGCTATGTTTGACCTACAGTAGCCCCCAAGGACTGGACGGTCCAAGCTAACCACCTCAGCCAGGTGAGTACCCTGCATGCTGGTGACTTCTCCCATCTCATTGCTCTGAATCAATAATGTCATAGCCAAGTAGGAACAATTTTATTTTTCACATTGACTTTAAAAATATGAGCTGCTCACTCTCCTGGAGATGACTCGGTCTGATAAAGATGGAGCTACAGCTGGTATCCACCAAATTTGAATCTGAATCACCCTTTTCCTTTGCCTTGGATTCTCCTTCTGTTTGGCTGAACACACACAATTCAGTTCCCCCAAAGAGGAGCCAATGGAGACAAGAAAGCAAGCTGGGTCTGCCTTACCTCAGGGAACTTGGCAATGCTGTTTTGCCTCAGTGGGCTCTGGTACAACTAGTTAGAGATGGTTTCGCAGGAGAGAAAGATTGACTCCTTCTGATACAGGGTAGTGATGCAGTTGAAAATTGTATGGGCACCAAAATACCCTGGTGGGGCAGACTAAGAAAACAGGCCGACGTGGCCTTGTTGGAGGGAAGTCCCCTAGAAGATTAAGTTGGTGGTGGCAAGGAGCCATAGTGGGAGAGTGGCGGCAGAGAAGTAGCCAGTGTGGAGTTGGATGCCAGAATGGCAGGCAGGGGGGTGACCAGGGGCTGCTGAGGGCAGATCTGGTGACTTTCACAGATGCCGCCAAAGACAGGCCTGGTAAAAGGAGTGTGTCGAGCCACAGCAAGGCGGTAAATTTGGAAAGTGGAATCTGTATCAGCATCTGTTGGAAAAGCCTGAGGAGCCTTGGAGAAGCAGAGCAGCTCAGAACACTGGAGAGAAAAGAAGCAAAGAGAAAATGCTAGAGAAGGATTGAACTTTGCACAGTGCCTGCAGGTTTGGAGGGGGCACAATCTTGGGCATCTGTTTAGGACTTTCAGACTAAATGGTACTTGGGGGTGAAGTAACTGGTCACTTGTTGCGTTAAGGGCTTTTCATTTTCCTGGTTAATTTCCCTTGTTACTAAAACCCTGTTTAAATTGCTTTGTGACTTTGGCAACTGCTGTGCACAGGTGACGCAGTTCTGGTAAGAAAGTTAGGAGGCCCGGCACGGTGGCTCGTGCTTGTAAGCTTCAGCCTATGAAGCGGCCAGGGCCAGGGATCGCGGTTTGAGTCCCACCTGGAGCCCGTAGCGAGACCTAGTTCCAAAAAAATAGCTGGGTGTGGTGGCGCGCGCCTGTCATCCCAGCTACCTGGGAAGCTGAGGCTGGGGATTGCTTGAGTCTGTGGTACCCCGGGCAACGAGAGCCTGCGGTTCCACAGGCAAAAATAGCAAGACCTAGTCTCAAAAAAAAAAAAAAAAGAAAGTTAGGAGGCAGAAGCCACATTTTAAAAGGTGCTGCTTTTTTCCTGTGGCTTCTTGGTTGGCAGCTTTTACCCCTTTTGACGCCATTTCACTTCCATCCCAGGATCCACATAGGTCCCTCTCAGCTGGTACTCTTTCCTATCTGGCACATGTAGTATGCCTTGCAGGTGAAGAAGAAGCAAAGGTCCATCTCAGAGAGGCAAAGATGGCCCCAAGCAGACAGAAAACAGGAAGAGCAGACAACTTCTGTCTGTGCGTGTAATGCCCCCCAGGGCCATGTGTCTGCCACAGGAAAAAGCACTCACTTTCTTTGTTGTTGTTGTTTTTGAAACTAGGTCTTGCTATGCTGTCCAGGGTATTCCTGATCCTGCGAATTCAAACAATCCCTAACCTCAGCTTCCCAGTTAGCTGGGATTACAGGCGCCTACCACCACAACCAGCTGCTTTTTCCAGACCAGGTCTCGCTATATTGCCTGAGGTCGTCTCAAACCCGTGAACTCAAGTGATCCCTGGTCTCTTGTCTCCCAGCCCTTGGATTATAGGCTTGCACCAACACACCTGGCTAGCACTTGCTTTCTTATGGAAGTGATCATTAAGACAATTAAAAAGTGGAAAATGAAGACAATTAGAAAGAGAACAATCATAGTTATTTTCATATTCCTGCCCTTCAATCCATCCACCCCACTGCCAAAAGAATAGATGCTCTCACCTAGACATGCCTTAGCATACAGCCCAAATGGGAAATTTTGTGATATTCATTTTATCAATAGAAACTTTGAGCAGACAGCTTGTACCCCTTGACCCACTGCATATGACCTAACCTAGCAGGTATCCCAACCTCTCTGAGTCTCTATGCCTACACCCCCACTATGGGGATAATATGACAGGTGCCCTTGGCTTGTGCAAGAGTTAATAATGTGACATTCGTAAATGAAATAGGCACATGCCTGAAGCACACAGGTATAATTTTCTTCAAGTAAGAGTTAACAGCTGATGATACAAATCTTAATAATAGAAGTGATAAAGCACAGATAGAATTGTCCTCCGAGTCCACTTACTAGCCTATGTCTGCAGAGTTGATATCAAGGAAGTCATAAGGCTTGTTATTTACTTGCTTGCAATGGATAGATGATAGCTAGATAGAAAGATAGATGCATGGGTAGATGGATGGATGGACGGACAGACGGACGGATGGATGGATGATACACACATACAGATATATAGACATGGACAGATACAGAAGTAAAGAGAATAAATATATCTATAATTAAATGTTTAGTGCATGTAAATACTATAAATATATAACTAAAACCTTAGACTATATAAATATATGATAAACAGATACATACACAGTGAGGAGAAAGTTACCATGGAGAGTATTTTCTTAAAGTCACTGAATACAGACCTGCCTAGCTCACAAAACCACTGTGATGAGAAAATTAAAAAAAGAAAGTGAAAGGTTAGATCACATGTGTGCCATTTGGTAAGGCCCTTACTTAAGTAGCCCCTGTGTTTGCAACCATATAAATCTGTTACAATTGCATTCAGGAAATGATCTGCTTTCTCAGCTGAAAAGAAAAATCAGTTTCTAAGTCTTTGATTCCTTATAAAATCTCTAGAAGGAGCATGGATGTAGCTCAAAAGGGAAAAGTGGGGGGCTTCCCTTCTTGCCATCTGTCCCTCCATTGGCACCTGCAGACAGGTGCCTCAGGTGACATGAAGGACTTTGCCCTCTGCTCCACCCTGAGAATAGTTTCTTTGAGTCCCCTGAGGATCGTGGACTTTCCTTTCACAAAAGAAAAGTTCTCCTGGGTACATTTTCATCCATGAGTGCTTGAAACCTAACTACTTGTTTTGATGCAAATTGCACTGTTTGCCATACACCCACCTGTGTTCCTCTCCTGGGAGAAATGTATCAAAGTGTTGCCCCATATTGTAGGTACTTTCTTTCCTTTTCTCCTGCTCCCTCCCTTCCAAAGGCAAATACTATTTCCTTGGGTTCTCAGGAAGGAGTAAACAGGTGTAGTTCTCTCTTGTGCACCCAGGGTAGGACAAGCTTTCTGATTACTTTCTAAACTACAGAGGAGCAAGATCATAGACTCTCAGCCTTGGAAGCCAAGGTGGGGATACCAGAGCTGCCTGAGTTCAAGCTGAGCAGTTCAAGTTCTGGAGCCTGCTAGGAAACCCCCGAGGGCTGGCAGGGACAGAACTCCAGGGAAGGGCTCAGTTTGCTGTGTGGGGGAGGGGAGGAGAAGGGAGAGGGGAGGGGAGGGGAGGGGTGCTCCAAGTTTTCTGTTGAGGGCAGTCTGGGCCAGAGCAGGTGAACTGCGTTCCATCCAGCTAACCTGTTCCTAACTGGCTGTCCTTGAGCTGGGCTATTCATTCCCTGAACCTCAGTTTCCCCAGCAAAACGGAGACCATAGTCGCACCTGTGTCTTGGGGTACCATGAGGGTGTAAAGCTATAAGGCCAGGCATGGGATCCATGGTTGACTTCGGCTCTCCAGATTCCTAGTGTCCTGTTTATTTTTTTTTTCCAAAAGGATCTTTCTAGTTGTTGGCAATCAACTTGTTGCACAAAGAATAACAGCTGATGAAAATCACTGTAAGCACAGTTTCAAGACCAAAATGGGGGCAGACAGCTTCGGTCAGCTCCAAGGAGGGAGGAAGGGGGCGGGCTGACACGCATCTTGAGCTGTCAGGCAGGGCTGTCTCTGCCCCGCCTGGGTGCGAACCCAGGAATAGAGAAATGAGGTTCTGCTCTCGACTCCCTGGGGTGTTCCGACTCCCCTTCTCCCTTGGGTGCTTCCTTGTCCTCACCTGGCCGGGTTGCCGAGGCCAAGGTGCCTGCAGGCTCGGACCTGTCCTGTGCCAGCGACTGGGAGGTCCACGTCTCAGATTCCCAGGATTCCTGTGGAGAAGAGGGGGTCCAGCTGCATGAGGGCCGGAGGGCCAGGGCGACAGAACTTTCTGAAGCCCTCGTTGAGCCCTGAGGCCACCAGCTCAACCCAGGACACCTCTACCCCTAAGCCCCGCTTTCCTGAGTTCTGGGATATGCTAGCCTCCCCAACACTACTTCCCCCCCACACAGCCCAGAGGCTCTGGGAGGTAGAGCATGCCCCCCCACACACACACACACCCCTCCCCTGCTCACTCAGGAAATGGAAAGAACTTGGTTTCTGCAGAGAATTAAATAAGAAGGGAGGGGCTCAGCTCTCAAAGCCTCCAAGGATGATGGCGGACTTTTGGGTTAGACTTTCAGCAACATGTCTAGCGGGAGGGCAAGAGGGTGTCCCAGGAAAAGAACTCCACTGGCATCCTACTGCTGTATTGGCCAAGGCCAAGGCCAACTCCACCCCTCCCCCACACACAGACAGCAAGTCTTTTTCTGTGGCCACACATACCTTTTAGGTGAATCCCAGCACTCATGAGGCTTCCCCCCCCCCAAGTGGCAGAGAATCAGATCCCACCAGCCTCATCCCCCAGTAAGAATTTGCTCCCTCGTCCTGGTTTTACTTGGACCTTTTACTCCCAGACGGGTTGCAAACTCACAGATTTCTGCCGCTGCCTTCTCTGTGCTGCAGGGGAGGGGCGAGAGGGCTGTTTCCTAGCTTAGAAACCCTGAGCCTTCTCTGGCTGACCTGTGACTGAGAATTTGAGGCTACCCAAACTCAAGAGCCAGGTATGCCCCCTGGACCCAGCACTCTGCTCCTAACTGCAATCTGGGCAGTCCCCCAACACACACACATTTCCTTGCTCCCCTGCCCCCACCTTCCCAATGACTTCTGACAGCCAGAAGACCTCAGAAGTCCAAGGGAGCGGCTGCCCCTGGCTGCAAAGTCTGCTCTCCCACCTAAAAACCCCTGTAGGCCCATTTAGGACCTGAAATGGGTGGTAGAGAGAAAATCTGGCCCTGCAGCCACAGCATGGGCACTGCTTCCAGGAGGAAACACTGGAAGGGTGAGAGCAGCCCCACTGGTAATACCACAGGAGGCGACAGGAGGCCAGAAGCTGTTCAGGACCCAAATCCCTGCATGAGTGAACCCAGGTGAGCAGGTAGGAAAGTGTACACTCCAGGCAGCCAGGCACCCGCCCTACCCTCTGGAGTCCTTCCTATTTCTCTGGCATGGACAGTTACCATGCAAGGCCAGGCTGGAGAAGGGAGAGAGGAGGTGGCGCTTTCTCCCCACCCAGGGCAGTGGGCAGCTTCAGAGAAGCCACACCCAACGGAAGAAGGACAGCAAGGATCTTGGTGGCTTAAGACTCTGTTCTAGTTCCCCCCTGTTCTGGTCGCTGCTGGGACCACCTTGCAAGGGACCAGGACCCCGCTGCTACACAGAGGTCGCACCCACTGGTGTCCCCCATCTGCGTGGAGCAGCTCTGGCCTGGCGGGCAGCCGTGGCCTGGGGGGGGGGACCAGCGTCTCAGGCCACAGGTGCAACTTTTTTGAAGCGCATCGCTGTGCCCCTGAAAGGTGTTATAACAGCAATTCAATTACAGTCAATGGCACACATGTCCTCACAGCTGGAAAAGTGGGGACCAAACTGTGACCGATGTATCGGAATGCAGCGAAAAGCAGGGTTCTCTTTCTTTCCTCACCCCTTCTCATTCCCGCTCTTTCCGTCTTTTCTTCTCTCTATATTAATTATAACTGAACCAGAGGTTAATTAACTCCAAAGAGCTTAGTCTATCTGGACAGAAACACACTGTGTAATTGGCACGAGATCCGAAAAACTGGACCTCGCATCAAAAACATCTTCCCAAGTCGCTCCCGCTCCCAGCCACGGTTTACAGCCTTTGGCTCCCGGGCACAGCTCCTGGGAGTGTGATCACCTGCGTGTGGGTGGCCCCCAAACCCACGTCTGGGCTCAGATCATGGAGCCTCCTACCAGGAGATGTTGCCCACCAAGCCCCACAGGACACGAGGGACAGGCACGGGAAGGTGGGGTCGCCCCGGTGCGGGGCACTTCAAGTTCTTTATAAAGACCCCTCTGGCCGCGGGGGCCGGGCACGTGCGTTGCAGGCTGCACTTTAAAGAATCTTCGGTGGAATTAGCAAGAGCGACAGAACCCCAGACCAGGTGGGGGGTGGGGGGGCAGCGGAGCCGGAGGAGCCGCTACTCGTCCGGAGCGCGCGCATCCAGGACTGTGCTCCAGAGGTTGACATCTGGAGGGGCTCGGAGCCGGGCGAGCCCCCACCGGTCAGCCCCGAAGTCATTTCAGTAAAGGCAGAATTAGCATTCGCTCCTTTGAAGCGCGAGTGGAGATGTGGATGCCCTAGCAAGCGGGAAGGAAGGCGCCGCCTCGCCTGGAGTTTTTAGTTTCGTGAATTTTTTAAAAAATGGGGAAAAAAATCATCGTTGTAGAAAAGGCCGGGGCGGCGAGGCGGGAGCGCGCGTGGTCTCGCGCGGCCCAGCGGGCGGGTTCGCCCAGAAGCCCCGGGGAAGTTTCCAACCCTGGAAACGCAGGACGGTGCGCGCCAGTGGCAGTCCAGCCGGAAGACGGGCTTGGGGCGCCCCGCGGGCCCCCAGTCCGTGCCGGGCAGGCTCGGGGAGGGTGGGGTGGGGCTTCAGTTTGCCTCCTGGGGAGCCGCGCGCGCCGCCGAGGGCCCCGGCCGTGGCCACAGCGCCCGGCGCCCGGATTCCGTCCACCTCGTCCGGCGCTTGCCCTGCCCTGAGCCGTGGCCCCTGCGCCCGGGGGCCCCCGCCCGTGCTGAACCGGGCGCTTCAGGGTGCCTGGCCGAGGTCGGCGCGCAGAGGCGCGGGGCCCGGCCCGGGGCTGGCAGGGCAAGTCCCAGAGCCTGGGGCCCGGCCCCGCGCTGGCCTAAAAGCCGAGCGCGGCCGCCCCCGCGGCCCCGGGTGTGGAGGTTGTTTTCTGCTGGGCTCTGCGGCCAGGAGGCCCGGCGGCCCCCCAGCACCAGGCAGCTCCTGACGTCCAGTTCGCCCTTGTCCACGGGGGTCTTTCTTTGGCCAGGCGACCACGCTGCTGGCCCGAGAAGGCCACGCGCGGCCTCGGCACGCAGGGCCAGCGAGGACCGTCCATAGGACGCGAGGTCCCCGGCGTTGGGCCTCGGAGTGGCCGCCCCGGCCCGCCCGGGCGCTCGCGGCGAAGAGGTTGCGGGAGCGCTGGCCCCGGCGGGGGAAGCCCTCGGCTGCGCTGGGGTTGCGGCCCTCGAGACCGCTTCGTTGGGCCACGCTTCTAAATGGCGCCTCCTGCCCGCCCTGCCCACGGCGGGGAGGCGGCCCCTAGACCGCCCACGGCCGCCTGGCCCCCTCCTCGGCCTGGTCCGGGGACACCCCGGCTGGCCGGCCGCTCGCGGGGGCGTCGATCGCCGCGGACCCCGCGCCCCGCGCCGCCGCCTCGCCGCTGGGACCCGGGCGCGGCCGGCGATCCGAGGCTGCTCCGGCCCCGGCCTCGCCGGCCCCCCGGGCTCCTGCAGGCTTCCCCGCCGGCCCCGTCCCCCCACCCCCCATCTGGTCCTGGGAGCCGGCGCCGCCCGTCGCAGTCGCCGCACATAACCCCGCTTTGGAAGCCCCGCTGGGGGCCTTCGTCCTTCGTCGCCGACCGGACGGGCGACGCGGGGCCTGGGGCGGCCTTGCACGGAGCCGGGGCTCCCCTCGGCGACACCCGAGCCCAACTCCCAGCTCTCGCGAAGACCTGCTCCGCTCTCCTGTGGACGTGGGAGCGACTCTGCAAGAGACGATCGGAGCAGCGCGGTCGCCGGGCGCGCAGAGGCCGCTCGAACAGTTCCGCCGCCGCAGTTGGCGGCGGGGCTGCCCGCGGAGGCTCAGGCTGGGGGGCTCGAGGCTGCCCGCGGAGGCTCAGGCTGGGGGGCTCGAGGCTGCCCGCGGAGGCTCAGGCTGGGGGGCTCGAGGGGCTCCACGTCCTCCACTCACCGCCCCATCCGCACACGCGGGCTCTACCTTCTTCCCTCAGTCGCCACTGGCTACGGGGTCAGGTTCGCGCCTCCGAGGGAGCTGGGGTCTGCTCCGCTCGCTCCACAGTCTTTCGGGGGCCCCTTGCAGCACCCCAAGTCCAGGGCAGCCGCTACACCTGCCCCGACTGACGGACTCAAGGAGTGTTGACTTGAACTTGTAAAACCAGTTGGAGCCACTCTCCCTGGCTCCCCTTTCTGCCCACCTGTTAAAGCAGCGGCCATCAGGGCCCAGCTGGGCTGATGGTTGGGGATCAGGGTCACAGGCCACTCAGGTTGCCCCTTCACCGCGGCTCCCTGCCAGGCGCCACCTCCGAGTGTACGGGCTTAGGGGGCTTCTGGGGAATATGGCTTCTGTGCCTGTCGCGCGCTTGGAGTTCGTAAAATTCAACTTTGTTCCAATGACCCACCCCAAGATACCCTGTGGTTAGCTTCAGGGCGCCAGACAGGGCGCCAGAGGAAAATCAAAGCTGATGGAAAATTGTGCCTTTCTTCTGCACTTGTGAAAATTCCCAAAACCAATGGCATTAACTCTAGATGGTGCCCATTTTGACACAGCTGGCGTTACTTTGGGTTGTTTGCAGTGTTCCCCAGTCCCGCCAGTGGAACCAGCTTCTTTGCATCTGCTCGACCTGGTCCCATTTCAGACTTCCTTAGTTTGATCCGGCTTCATAGGACACTCCCTAACTCCCCCTTCCCCCCAGCTCCTTTTATTTTGTTTCCCCTGGTGGATCAACCAGAGAGACAATTGATTTTTCTGCGTCCTGTTTGAACCAGAAAGTGCTGACATCTTAGGAGCTGGGCAAAATAGGAGTGAGTATTAGTTCTCAGGAAATCTAAGGTAGCCAGGCCAGCCTGCACGCTCAGCGAAGAGCTTTGTATGCAGACCTGCTTGCGCCAGTGCAAACTCCTGTTTCCACCACCACACTTGCATGCGGGTGACAGTGGAGAGGAATTGGGAAGAAATTCCAGAAAATGCGGGATCCCAGACTGGACGAGAAATGACTTTAATTATCTGGATACATGAAAAGGAGACCCACACCTAAATCGCCAGGAGTTGTTCGTTCCTGATGAAATAAATACGAACCTCTTGTGAGCTATGGTCCTACGCGCCCTAGAAAAGAATCATTTTTCCTCTCTTATTGAAAATAAGACCCTAAATTCCCTTTGACTGAAGGGAAGTTATGAGGCAAGATGCAATTTTCTCTTTCTTTTCTGACAACTCTGTCATCCTGAGGATCACAGCCGTGTCAGGGTGTCTGTCTTGGAGAGAGGGGGGGGGAAAAGAGCGAACTAGGGAGAGAAAACCTGCAGCCATGGCCATCTTTGCATCAAAATTTTCCAGACCTCTATTTTTGATTGTGATCCCACTGATCTGAGTTTGAAATGCGAACGCAGCGAAGCCCCTAAGCCTTCAATCGTGTGAAATTTTCAAAAGATCTCTAGAAGCAATCTCAGACTGCCTGACCCCTGACAGGCACCGATCTCTTTATTCCTCTCTCTGCCGGCACTTCATTTGTTGGAATATCTTTCAGATTTGCACCTCCAGATGACAAACCTGAGTGTTTATTATGTGTACATGAATCAGAAATCTTCAAGCCTGCACAAAAGCACCATCTTAAACATAATATTTAATTTCACTGTCTGAGTGCTGCCTTCTTTATTTGCTTTTCATTAGCTTAAAAAAAAATTTCCCCAGGTCTCCTTTTGTGCCACTTTGATATTTAGATGATTCCCTCTTTTAATCATTTTTCCCCTTGAAAACTCTCCGGGCTCCCCCGACTTGTGGGAACCCCATTGCAACGTCACTGTGCAGAGGGCAGGACGCAAGGCTGCAGAACGGGGTGCAAAGCCATTCTCGGTGGGGGGAGCCTTGCCAGGTAGGGTGAGGCCCTTGGGGTGACCGAGACATGCTTGCTTTTTCCCCTAGTGTCCAGGGCTGGCTCAGGACCACTGATGACCCTCCCACCTCCTCCCCCTTCTCTTCCTTCAGGGCCTTTTCAATTCCTTGTATTCCAAAAATGAAACCTCAGGTGGTTTGCAGAAATCCTGGAGCAACTTCAGCCCAGCTGCTGAGGACTCACTCCCAGCACATCAGAGGGGGTGGGAGTCTGATGCCCCACCCACTCAAGCTCTGCGCCCTGCCCTGGCATTCCCTCCCTCCTGCCTTCTGGGTTCCTACATCTCAGCACCTTGAGGGCTCTAGGTGTAGAAGAGAGAGCAAGGTGTGGGGAGCTGCCTGAAAGAAGGCTGCTGCCTTGTTAAAACGCTGCCTGCCAATAACTCCACAGACAAGATCTTGGGTGATGAAGACAGAACCCACCTGCCCAGTCTCAGCCTGGAGTTTTCCATCCCTGCCTAGTGTGCGGGTGGACTGAGCTGAGAGTCCCACCTCACCTCTGCACAAACACTCCACCCCTGCGTAAGCCAGAGGTGACTCCCCAGAGGAAGCTGAGACCCAGGTCGGAAGGTGCTGCCTGCTGGTTGCACGCCCCTCCTCCTGTGTTTGGATGGGGCCGTGTTGCTATGATTAACTTATTAAAACCCCTCGTAATTATTTTAATTTGACTGGAAAAAATACTTTGGACGGCGTTGTGATGTGTTTGTATTTACCCATCCCCCCCCCAAAACCTGTGTTAAAACAAATGTTACTTTTCTCTCTCTGTACAGAGCCCCTCCCTTTTGGAAATAGACCGCAGGGACTGCCATTAGATCGAATGGCAAGTCTTTATGGAAAGTGTTTTGCATAATTACATACCAAAGCCAGAACAGTCACCTCCACATTTTATGGGTCACAAACCATCGACAATTGCCACATTATTGTCCACGAAACCTTAGTCCCTGCATTGATGGAGCGGAGATCGCTGCCTAATCTAGAACGGGAGAGGATGGAAATTTCTTCTCCTAAGAACCCGAGAAGATTACGTCCCCACGGGCAACGTGTTTACCTTTAGTTATAAAGTTCAGAGAATCGACCGGGAGAGGAAAGGAAATCGGGGGAGGCCTGGTGGAGCGCGGCCATGGGCCTAACTCAGATAGCGCATCAAAAGAAGCGCCTGGATGCCTCCCCCTTTCAGCCCCGACTCCCTTTTCTACCTTTGTGATGCAGTAATTAAGATATTCTTATTTAGACAGACAGCTTCTCTGGCAACTGAATGATATTACCTCCTTTGATGTCAAACTTTTGACAGTTATCACACCAGCACTGGGCAATTTAGCACAAATGCCCTCCTTAAAAAAAAAAAAAGAAAACCTCCATTGGCTTTGAAGAAATCTAGTAAGTGTGATCCTTATCACCCAGTGATCTAAATCGCCGCCGTCAGGCCGCCTGGCTACAAAACACACTCGGTGTTACCTAATGAAGCCGAATTTGGGTTTTAGCTCTCGGAGGCAGTCTTGGTGGAAACTGGGGCGTGAGAGCCAGGGTTCCTGCTCCCCCGTCCTCAGCCCCAAAGCCGGTGCCCGAGCGGGAAGAAAGCCCCACAAAGTGTCTGAGGGCAGGGCAGGGGTGGGGGCGCCCACAGCGGTGGGGGCCGGCGCGGGCAGCGCGCAGCGCTCTCGCCCCGGCTCGGAAGGTCGGGCCGAAGCGGCCACCTACTCCCGGATGACACGTCGCCGGATTTTCTGAGCTTGGTCGCCAAATTTGGGATTTGCCAGATGGCAGGATTATCTTCGCGTCTGTTCGAGGATGTGTGTGG